>JAQFZQ010001940.1:0-16340 GCA_034696005.1 Glomeris marginata
GATTTCCCACTTTCCTGCAGGACTATTTCGGTTTGACAAATTCCTGCAGGAATGTACATGTTTTTTCTGATGGGGAGTTTAAGTTTCAAGGTACCTTACAAAACCTCTTCAGATTACCTTTAAACTTCCACGGTGTCCTTTGGTGGGCCACCATGAACTAGCAATTTAGGTGTGATGGTCCAAAACAAATGATCCCACCAATAGGGAAGCAATCCACAGGGGTAACTTCTATGCATTATACAGGGTTACTGGTGCATGCTGAAGCACTGGGTAAATGTGATCATGCACCTGTAAGCCATAAATACCCAAACCCCCTAAAAACTAGTATAGGCAGGTTGGGAGCGGGCCCTCTCAACCACAATCTCTTGTGAAACGCACAGTATATGCACATGGAGTTCAATCGAAAACATAAAAATCTATATTTTCTTTGAAATGTTAAACTTATAACATTATATGTCTTAGTAAGAAACCAATATTTTCAATTGCTTACGCAAAGTGGAAGATGAAATTATCCAGAAAAAAGGCGATGCGACAAATATCCATAAGTACTCCTAAGATTTAATTACACAGTACGTTTTTCATTATTTCAATATTACATTTGACACATAATTTTTCATACATTATACAATAGTTCACCATCCTAATTTACCAAAAAATGACAGGCAAACTTTAGACACACTGTAATACGTGCATCTCCAGAACAAGTATGGTGAAATAAATTTGTGCCCCACTTTTCTCTTTTCACCTCCTGAGACGTAATATTCATGTGAATATAATTCGAAAAATACAAATGTATACAAAAGTTACCATGTGACTACAACAAGTTCATGGCTATAGCTTTCTAACATGTCATGTTGTCAAAAAGCCATGAGTTGCATCAGATTTTTCAACGTATTTATACATGTATATACTCAAAGTTGCCTTCATATACTGTAGCTGCTGTCTAAATACAACTCTCAATTCACTGAGAATGAACAGACAGTGAAGACTGCAACTTGAAATTTGTTCAAGCTAGATAGTAAAAATTCAAGGTATGGATATTTTCATATGAGGGGGCAGGGGATATGTAATTAAATGCAAAAGTTGGAACATGCATATTATAATTTTTAAATTCACGAACAAATTTGGTGCACAAGTTTATGCAGTTTGGAGATTTACGGGTAATAATCGAAGCGGGAAACAATGACATGAGCTATATATACGTACGTACATATTACATACAAGTGGTAATGTTTCTTTGTACTTCAAAAGGTAAGAAATGTATAATAACGCATTTCCCATCGAGTACGAGTTTTCACGCTGAATTCTCGCTATAAACATGGGGCTTCGATAAAAGGTAGTATAGCTGCAAAGAGCTGCGGCAAAACTATACCAATTCAAAGACGCTGCACAGTCGTTCGATCGATCAACATTTTAAAAACAGCACAATTCACTTTGTGACAAGAAAACAAAAGTTTCGCAACTTGCCATTTTGTTTTCTCTTTAAGCCATAAATTATGTCGAATAAGTACATCGGCTCGTTCGAATCAAAGTGCTCGGCTCTTACCAGGCAGCATGTCTTCCATTGGTATTCTTTAAACACCAATTTTGGAGGAAGTGAAAAACAAAAACAAGCGCATTGCTCTGCACGACCAAATGTCTGTTATTCACGAGACTGCTTGCATTTTTGGATGACACACTCCAATGACTCCTCAATGTCGTCAAACACCGGTACGCCGGCACGGTTTGCAAGATCCGAGAAGTAAACTCTTCCCCTGTTATAGTCCTTCACGGCGATTGAGGACAACTGTGATATAACAAAATATCTCATTAATATTTATCAAAGTTCAAGCTGCTAAATTCAATATTTTAGTGTTCTTCATATTATAGTGTCACTTTGGTGTACTCAAACTAACATATTATGTGCAAACACTAATATGAATATTGAATATACAGGGTGTCTACTAAACTCTCATTTCAAAATTCCAGGATATTTCCAGGAATTTCAAGTATAATTACAATATCAGTAGACGCCCTGATATAGTAAAACAGTTATTTACAGTTTCTCCTTGTATGACACAGTTCTCTGCAAGGTCCTGCACACAAACCACAACATTGCAGCCAAGACCAATATAATGTGCAGCCTGAAAACATAAATTGGTAATTCTTGTACTTTTCACAAAATATTACAAATTTACAATGAATAATGAATGTGGCGTACCACAGCCATTGAGGATATTGCTCTTGACTTGTTGCATATAACGAACAGTAATACACTGCTATTTTCCATTGCAGCAGCTTCGATTGGAATTAGCCTTTCACTCCACCGGCTGTTTTGAAGATTAAAATACGTCAGGCCATTTTTCCTGCATCACAACAAGGACAATCATTGTAATACTGGTTTTATCAAATACCATCAAACTCAGCTCGTGTTAATTACTTCAGCATTGGAATAGCATGGTCTTCCCTCCACGAACTCGTGCCATAGCTGCCACCTAAATACACATCACGCACGTCAGCTCTCAAGGAATTGCCGTACCTCCTACTTGCCATTCTCGTCATGGACATGCTTGGCCCAAACCAGTCTGCAATCACTTTTTTTATTAATATGCAATTACAAAAAAAATTAAGTGGCTACTATTAGGAAGTAATGCGTAAAGTTACCGGCAAGTTTGGCAAATGGACTGGCTATACTGTGCAGCATTGCCGATGTTCGTGAGACAAGCAAGTGCAGTAACCTGTGATTATCAGGCCTCTGCGAAATCAAATTATACTGAAAACAAGGTGGTAATTACAGTACACTTACACCGAGAACATTCAGCCACTTACTTTATGCCTGAATTCAGTAAATATGCAACAGAACTGGTCAAAGTTGACATGCAAATCTTCCAAATCTACATTCACGTCATTGCAACCCACACCTTTGTGGTTGGCAACAATTTTTTGTATATCGTTCAATGTCAGATCTTGGTTTGTCAGTGTTCTGAATGCTAAACAAACCTGGATACATGGCCAGGTGAAGTCACCGGTTTAAATAAATAATCGTGATGTTCAAAATGAAAAGCTGGATTGTTGGAATACTTACGTCCGACAAGCCAATTTCTCCTGAATTCGTTACATCCAAAGCGTTAAAAACCTCTCGCAATTTTCTGCATACAGAATTTATTGGTATGTTACACAGGTAAAGCGATAAATATTTTGTCCACAATATATCCTTCTTTATACACTTACATTAACTTGTCCCCGAGTTGAATATGTGCCATTTTGACTGGATGCGCCATGTCCCCAAGACACAACTCTTGAACACCAACACCTTTCTGCAGCATCTTAACTGCACCATTTAACGCAATAGCTACATCTTCAAACACTGGAATTCCTTGACGCTCCACTAAATCTTGTAAAATCGCCTGCCCATGGCTCAGATCTAAATATTCCCTGAAATCAAATTTCCATACTACCATCAATTGTTCACAATTTCACAATACAGGGATTTACAAACATGTTTTACGTACACCCAAAAGCGAACTTTGTGGGTAACAACTTACTTTTCTGTGATGGCTTCACCACAAATTGCTTGTCCCACCCCTTCAAAGCGTTTATTCACAAGAACAAGCTTTTCCTGTGAATGACCTGAACAGAAAAAAAAACAGCTTTAACATAAATTCGCATTCACAATTTGCATAATAAAAAGGGTCACCTGAATAGTAAGCTGCCTCTATTATGGATGCCACAGATCTTGTTTGGTTGTCGACAACAAAGAATAACACGCTGGCTATCTGAACGCAAACATATTAGGTGAACAAGCGGCAACCTAAAAGATAAAAACCACATGTCAACTTACTTGTTTCGCTTCATTTTCCAACTCCACCAGTTCTGGTCCCCAGTGAGGCACTTGCTAATCAATCAAAAAGTTAACATTTTCAACAGATCTCGATCGGCACACTTACAAATAATGTTCGCAATTTCTCAAATAATCTTACCGGGTTGTAGTAAGTAATTCCAAATTTCTTGAGAAGTGGAATGGCTATTTCTTGTCTCCATGTTGTTGGATTACAAGAACCCCCCAGAAATACTACATGGGGTAAAAAAAAAAGGGAAATGTTCAAAATGCAAAATTTACATATAACAATAATGAATATGCATTTTAATAATCAGAATTGCAGTGGGATTTCAAGGATGGCATTATTAATATCATTATAAATATTTGTCCAGCTAACACAGGTTAACAGAGGACATCTACAATTCAGATTAATAAAGGTGCTGCCAAGTACAAATCAAGGTTTACCTTCACATTTCATACCCGGTTCTGAAAAATGTTTAAATATGAAATTAATTAAATTAATAAATGTAACCATCTGGCCAAAATGAAAGCTTGTTAACAGTAAACTTTACATACTCGACATCCTTCTCGTGCTCCTCTGCGACAAAGAAAGTTTCTTTTTTGCAGGTAGCTTTGAAAGTGGTGCTGGCCTCGGAGCACTGCAAGCAACAATTTATTAGTAGCCTTATAAATACCATGTACTACACAGATACAAATCATGTGGCAATATATATCTTACCCTGTCGAATATTCAGATTTCAGCTCTGAAGAGAATACGCAGAACTCGCCAAATGTTATATGGTCTGCGACAGCGCGGTTTGAGCAATCACTTGCACAATGCAGCATTTCATGAACTGTCAACAAAAATATTAACCGCATTATTTTCACAAATTGTGCTCGAATAAATGGTTATAAAATAATGTTTTTACACTATAATTATTATTCCAAGTATTTATAAAAACATTGCAGCAACACATTTTCATCGATTCTTAGCACGGCATCATTTACGCTTTAAAATGAGTATCAACTCCCACACATAGCTAATAATATACAATAATGAATATAGCAAAAGTAAAAAAGCCTATTTGAAGCATCATGAATCAAAACTCAAAAAATAAACAGGCAAAGCACGTAACTTCAATAAGTTGTATACATGACCAGGTACTTATTTAACATGAACTTCTATACCCACAGGCAAAACAAAAAACACAGGTAATTAACATTATTCATTTCAGAAAGTGCAACACCACAATTTAAGTCTATTATGTATGCCAGGTGAATAATGTTTCATTTGTTTTGTTAATTTCTTTTAAACAAAATGCTACGTATACCGTGGATTTGGTCACATCAGGACAGTGCGTGATGTCACATATTTCAAGTTTTGTAGAAGTTAATATACTGTTATCATTTATATAATATAGCAAAAAGTTGCCTCGTTCAACTAAGTTACTTACACTTCTCTCTGAAAGAAATCAATTTAAAATGGCATTCCTCGTGTAGTACAGCTTGTTCCTATACACATACTTAACAAACAAGGCCATGTTCCATTTTTGTCCTTATATACTGAACAAGAAAATATTTCAAGTTCCATTAACTTTGCGCGTAAATTTCAAACTTTCTTTCAATTCAGAACTTTACCAAATAAAGACTGCTCACCACAGACACACGTTCAAACCGTTGCATTTGAATGCATAGTACGTAGCTTCGTAGTCTTTAACACCAAAGTTTACCTGCTTAATATACCGATACCTGTGGTCAAACATGTCATAAACTTGCTTTTGGCCTTGGGATTCATACAAACCTGGGCTTTCCTACACTATATGACATGACTACGCAGTACACTCACACATATTACGCACCCACCAGGTTGCGTGGTCATACACACACACCGTAGTACCAACACCAATGATGCGAACACCAACAAAAAACCAATGTTTTTGCCATAACTGTTGGTTTCAGTGAATGAATGATGAGATTTTAAACGTTGCCAGACCTTGGGATTTTGATGGAAAGACACCCATGTCGTGAAAAGCCATGGATATGACATCAGCTTTCAGTTTTGCGTTCCCTTCAGCTCGCTCCTTCCATATCAAATAAAGTGCCCTGCGCAAAAAAACAACAAACCAAACCATTAAACACGCAACACAAGCAATTAGTCAACATGATTGCAGGGAAATATTTACATTATACACGAGAACAGCTATGGGAAACAAGGCAGAACCAAAAAATAACCAGCACCACTACTCCACGGATTGATCAGCGCAAGTGCGCGCACCACTTTAACACTGTTTGAAATGAAGGTTCAATTGAACATTTCGCTATTAATATATCAACAGTAAACAGTGATGTAGTGCAGAGCCATTTTTACCAAGAATAGCTTGTCATATATTAGTCTAAAATATTTTGGAGAATTTCTATTTGATGACGACGTACGTACACATGATGTCAATGTTTTTTGTGTCAATTTCGTAACCACGTTTCCCCAATGTGACTCATATATAGCTGAGCAACAATAATAATTTAATAAGAAATCATTAATCAGTTCGTTATTATAGCCGTACTGATATAATTCAGTTTCCGCAACAGGATTCTAATATTTTTGTCAGAACTTGTTGGCACAGTTTCATGCAGTTTTTCTATATTGAAACAGTTGCCATTGTATATTGGTCTTTTAAAGTTCATGACTTTATTGCAAAAGAACATGTTCTGGTAGGTTTCATTTAATTGCAGTTGTTAAAAAAGAAATTGGATCAAAAGTTGATATTTCAAATTACTGTTTTTCTTTTTCTTTCTATATCACTGCAAAATATTAATTAGTGTAAATGTCAAAATATGCAAAACATATTGTTATTATTATTAATTAAAGTAAAAATAAAACACTTATATAACAGCTTCGAATGTAGTAAATTCTCACCATGTTAAATACACCCATCTGTTTTAATATAATTTGTATGCGCTGTAAGCATTATAATGTTAAATATAATAAACTTGAAGGTGTTTGTATTTTGGGTGGAAAGAAATATGACTTACCAATAATAAATACTGGAAGCTTTTCAAAAGCCATTCGCAGCTGCAAAACTATGCACATTTGTTTAAAATAGCCCACAAATGAAGAATGAAATAAAAGTCAGTATATGTGGGTACAAAATTACTCCGAATTTAGACTACAGAATATACAGACAAAACGGATTACTCATGTCTTTTTTACATATGCTGCTATTTAATGGATGAACACGTTGCTTCTGAGTACATTTCAATGCTGAATTTGTAGAACAGTTCATTGTAGCCATGAAGCCATGTAATTATGTATTCTGGGTATTAAATAATGAAGTAAAGCCCTGCACAAACACTTGTACTTACACAAACTGTACATATGAGCACATGTAAAACAGGAACAGATTAACAAGCAGACAATGCATAAGTATGATACTACTATAAAATGATGAACAACACGTACGGCACATGCTTTTTAGCCGAATCTTGGTGCTGCTACCTTGTAATGTCTCCATACAGTTGAAAGGGCATATCGCATTGCAGGGCCGCCAAACGCAAAGAATATTTGAGTTTCTTGTTCCTGGACAGCTGATCCAATTTCTGCAGGAATAAAATTCAAACAAGCGCAAAGGTTAGACTTATCGATCAATGCTTGAATGGTGCGTTTCACACCACACACACCCACACTGCTATATAGCTCTTCAATTTGCACGCACACAGCACACTCTATGCAGTCTACATTTCAAACAACCCACGTATACTTGCCTGCATAATAATATTCATTTAAGGAAATTACCAATTTCAGCTGAAACCTTCCCACAAAACAGACCATAATATAAGCAATTACAAATAAACAGGCAAAACTACGCATGATGCAATCTAGAAGTTTAATTATTCATTTAAAACTTTTCAATTAAAGAAAAACCACAAATGTTCGTTTCAGTTACCTTGAGGAAAATGCAAATTTCTCATTATCATGCATAATATATACATATATTTGTAAGAATGTTGCCAAATTTTACATTTTTTTTTATTTGTAGAAAATATTGACAGCACAGAAAATTTATGTTTAGAATTTCTCATGTGTTGTTTACATTTTGTACGGTTTTTCATATAATATTGCCATTGCCATCTGAAACAAACAACAGAATATAGACTGTGCTTTTCTCTTGCTAAAATTAAATATTTTCTATTCTGCATGAATTACATATTTTGTAAGTAAATAAACATGAATTTATAATTTTTCAAACAAATTAATACCACTAAATTCCATAACGGAAATTATATACAATTTAATAACCAGGTTTTTCTACAATAATTAAATTTAAAAATATTATTCATAGCTGCAATTTACTAGCCCCTTCAACAACAATGTTCGATAAAACATTTACGTGGTGAACATATGTGGTAATTTATTCAAGATTATGACGATAGATAAATATGCAGTGTACTCCATTAAGAAAGCACGCTATTAGAATCTGGAGCGCAATTTTGCCCAACAAAATGGCCACCGCTGACTGTATGACGTCACGTGCATAAGCCCTACATGGCTTGCTAAATTTGTAACCCACGTATAATTGCACATGCATTCAGAAATTGCGTTGGCGATTATCTAAATGAATATGATAATGGAAGCAATATAGACAATACTGATCGTTGCCACGGTTTATATCGAGTTATTACTGTGCACATTCAAAATTTGCCATGTTTATGAAATTCAAACATGCCACCTCCTCATTCAAAAACACCCGATTAGTAAGTACACTTTGTTTGATAATTTATCATATAAAATCCTTATTCCAATTATTCCACGAACATGTCTCCATCATTTTCCCAAACTTGTTTCTCATTTGATTTAAACCCATGACATATACATGATGGCCTATTTCCTATTATAAAATCTTTTGTACAAATCTAAAAACTCCATGTGATTATATTTTGGCAAATTTCCAAGTAAACAGCATCCACACGTGCTAATTTTAAAGTATACTCAAGTAGGTATATACTATACCACTACTATATGGGAATCCAGATAATCCCATCATTTCAAATTATTTTGGGGATCATGCATAGGTCATAAGGGAAAGAAGCAACAATATAATATACTGTTGTAAATTAATATCATAATGATCTTTAGGGCTTTATTTTAAATTTCTTCTGCTAAAAATTAAACGGATATTTCAAAGATTCAGTAAACCTGAGCCATAAAAAATATATCTGCACTATTTATAATATTGTTTAATTCAGGAAAGCGAAAAATACAAAACCTTGAACTCTCTCAATTTAAACATAAACAAGAGCGATAAACTCGTATAAATAAATTTAAATTCATAACAAGGGTTTTACAAGTCTCCCAATTTCTAAATACCTATATTACAAACTTTGGATTTTTATTTACACTTTTATAACTTTAATCTGTCCTAAAATTTTATTAACCGTTACTCTTAAATTCCTGATCTTTAATTCTCTACTAATTAATTTATTTTACCGTTTTGACCCAAACTTTGTTAGTTTTGTAATAAATAAAATAATTAGGAGAAAAATTAGATTATTTTTCTTTTCCCCTGCAAACTCTGTATCGTACAATTTTATATAATAACAAAAAGAACACATTTTTACAACTTGAGGAATTATCTTGAGAATATACATTAGAATAGATATATTTTAAATTAATATTTAGATTCATGCAGGGTCAACGCGCGTATTTCTGAATGACATATGTCACCCAAATTACCGCAAATTACACTGTATCTAGTCCCAAATTCGATGTTTGCGTTTCCCAACTTAGCCCTTGTTTCTTTTTAGAGAATGGAGCAAGACAAAATCGTTTGCACTTCTTCTACCGAAACGGTTACAAGCCAAAATGAAAACAACACGGCGAAAAACGAGCGCAATTAGTTCAATCTTGCTCCAGCAATTTTCTGACGTCTCTCAGACATTGCGTGCAACACCAGCAGCAACGCACCGTTCGTTTACAATGAACCACGTAAAAAACTATTGCAGAGCAACATTGACCCGTGCAAGATTATTGCACAAGATCTACAATACCATGAATAAACCCTGTTAATTAACTTTAGAAACACGAGTTCCTTTACATACTACATGCAAACTGAAGCCCTGCATCACACTGCATTGCAATGGATGCTAAAAATTTATTAGTTTCGCCAGGTGTTTTTTAAACGCGTTTGCAAACAAGAACAGATTTACACTGGTGCAACTTTATTGCGCGGAAATGTGACGCGCGCAACTTTGTTGCGAGCGCCCCTGGGCAATTAACGTATCACGTGACACCTTCTTGCATGCAGACTGGCCCCACGCAATAAAGTTGCTCAGGTTGAATTATAGCTCACTTTCGTAATAAACGGTATAACAACCACATCTTGCAAGATTACGTATAATGTATTAAAAGATGAAGTGTCATTTTTACCTGTCACTGAAGACTTGGACGAGTATTTAATTGTTTTAGAGCGCAAAACCGTGCAATTTATACGACGCGCACTTCTCACTTTTGCAGTGTTTCTTCCAGCTGCAACTAACTAACTCCAACTAAGCGAAGCAATGTTTATATGCGAAAAGCGATAGCTTTCCCCGCGACCCTGCAAGCCCACCATCGCTTTTAAAAAGCCCCTTGGTATGTCAAAGAATTAAATTTACCGTCCCTCCATCCTCCAAAATAAATTCAATACACCAACGCACGCCGCCACCGTCCACCAACAACGCGAAGCGACACAATTTCCTTTTTATGAAACGCATTATCGCAGCGACCCTACCGGCGAGCGCGTTCAACTACTATTCATCTATCAAGAGAGTAGGCGTGGCAAAAATCATTGCAACACAGCAGGCCGCATTACCATAATTTGAACACGCAATGTCGCATTGAGAAGCCACGCCTCCGTACCGATAACCACGCCTTTAACCATGCCCCTTATGTATGGTTATGACCAATGGATTACGGATTTCATCACGGTCGCTGGTGACGTCGTGTTTGGCGATATGCCCATTTTTGGAAATGGCGGTATGATGACGTCACGAGTGAACCGTGAGAGCGCCGTAGTTGTGGACGGCCGTGGCGTGAGATAACCAAACCTGGGGCGTCTCCCCCTTGTTTTGATGCATTAATTTGTGAGAAATTAACGTTTTTGATCAACTAATCACGATGGCAGATGAATGCGGTCACGTGACAAGCATTCACGGTGACCACATCAAAGAGGTTCATGAAGTGCCCATGCGCGTTATCATCCGACCAATCCCGTCGCTCCTCGAGGAGGACAAAGTTCAGTCTATTATTGCCACATTATTACAGCAGGTACTTATAATTTAATACGTATGTAAAATTGCGTATTTGCAGCTGATTGGAGGTGGAATTATAACAATAATATCGCTCGTTTTGCACGTGACTTCCGGGTAGCACGAGTTTGAATCTTGGACAACTTTTTTTTACGTACAAATGAAGTACAATAAATGCAACTTGCAAAATTTGCATAATAAAAAATTAGATTTGTCATTTAATTTACCCCTGTTAAAATAGGAAATATTTGAAATGAATGCACTAGATGATATACGTAAATGAAAAACATAAATTATTAAATGTGTCATTTAGCAGCGAATTGTAAAAACATTAATAAATACTGTAAGGTGTTAAAAAGTAGTAAAAATAATAGTGTTGAGCTGTCATAAATTTGAACGTGGGTTGGAGAAAGGGAGGGGGTTACTTGAAAAAATGTCGCTAACCTCACAAACATCAAGTATTTAAATAATAAAAGACAATGAGTTCTACATAATTTATCTGCGATTTAGGTTGAAGATAGTATTTTAATTAGATCATTTTGTAATGTGATATTTGAAAATGTAAATGATGGTGAATGAGATCATCATTATGAGGAAATGTAACTTCTGTGTCATATTACTTACAATATAATTTCCAGATCTGTCAAATAAACTATGAACCTCATTTTCTTAAAAAAAAAAAAAAAAAAAAAAAAAAAAAACATTATTAAAAAATCCCATTTTTAAAATTCCTTCAAAAAGTTTTTATTTTTCTCCACTACAGAATCTACTTAACATAGACGGTAATTAGTGCTTATTAATCATTAGCGGTTTTATGGAAGTCAATTTGAGTTTGAGGTTAATCTCTTAGTCCACATTTGCAACATAAATATTGTTCTATCACTTCTTGAACAACACGTTTAGGAAAATCCAAATTAAGGTTCTCATAAACCTGTTTCTGGATTAGTTTTTATGAGCATTTTATCCTCATCGCCTTGGTAAAATATGTTGTTCATAATGTGGAAAACAAGGTGTGCATTATACTGTCAACCAACGTATCATTTCTCATATTTTTTGCGTGTTGTACTGGTATATGAATTTAAAAAATGGTAATGCGTTTACATCGTTTGCATCAAACGTTTTGAAGTGGATTTTTAAAGCTGTCCAACTTCATCAACTGCAGTGCAGATTTCAAATTTAAGTCATGCATGTCTTTTTTTTTTAATGCCTTTAAGCGTAGGAGTGACTGTCTTTGCATTTTTCCCCCGGGAGAGCACAACATCTTCCCACTCTTGTGAGAAATAATTTCAAGCCTATGTTTCCTTGTGCAATGTTCGTGTGGGTGCACCTGAGATTTGGCCACCCACGCAAGCTCAATCGGTCATCCATTCGTGTTTCTGCTTTGTGAACCAGTAATGAAATGCATACTTTTTTCTTATTTACTTTTTAAAAGGATAGCAGTGTACGTGACAAGGTCCCACCTATTGACATCCTCTGGATTAAAGGGACACAAGGAGGGGATTACTACTACTCTTTCGGAGGATGTCACAGATTCGAAGCTCACCGAAGGCTCGGCTTGGAAACCATCAGGGCCAAATTGATCAAATCAACTGTGAAGGACCTGGCATTATATCTAGGAGCTTCAACACCTCATCTTAAATAAACCCTTCCGTTTAGTGTCAATAACTTCTACTAGGTTATCCCTGAAGTCCTCAATTGTGCATTAATCCATCACCTTACTTGGATGGATCAAGTAGCTTTGTTATTGTCTCAACATTTTGATACAGCATGTCTCCAGTGAAAAACTTTGTATAGTTCCCATTTATTAATTTACTGTAAACTTTGAATGTAATTTTCATACAAAAAATAGTGTCTTTGCCTGTAAGCAGTATTCTATAGTTGAGATCTTATAGGAGGAGGAGGCATACAGGGTGATTCTCAATGTCAGTGCAGTGCTAATCTTTTTTTTTAATTCCTCACAATTTTTCAAAAACAAATATGGCATTATTATCTAATTGTACTAGGGGGACACATTCACATGCTTTTGTGTGCGTGTATGAGTGCATGCGTGTGTGTGTGACTTACGAGCATGCGAATTGGATGTTGTAATAGTTTAAATTAGAGAAATGACAAGGACATTGGATGAAACCCTGGGAGTGAGTTGTTATATATAAAAAGTTGGCTGCACAGCAATGCTTTGCGTCCATTGCTGTATACCGACATTGAGAATCACTCTGTATATTGTTAACAACCCATGCATGCACCCCTTGCAGCTGTTTGTTTCATAACATTACACTTTTCATTTGTGGGGATCAATTTCACGACCATAATTTATTTCAGTGACTGCATACTGCTTGTGTACAAGGAAATGAACTCATATTTTGCGTGTGACATCATAGTTAAATCCAAGCTGGGCTTAAGAGCAAATCGAGTTTAGCCTATAAAGTATAGCTTATAGCTTTATAGTATTCCTTTTTCAAAGAAAATCCAAAGACCAGCTACATCTGGTTGGTGTATGTGCAACACTTGCATCATATCATTCATTTTACTATTAGTAAATGTATTTGCAATTTACACAATTTTACTTACATTTACTAAGAATAGATTAGATCAATACTTTGATTGTCTCCACATTATAAACATCCTAATTCTATCATAGGGTCAATGGTCATTTTTGGACAATACAGGGTGTCCGGAAAGTCTGGTCTTTTTGCTAATACCATCCACTCTTGCTAATACATACATATCTCAAAATTACTTTTCCATTGTTTTAATATAATGGGGGCCATCCATTGGTGACGATATTTTTGACCTTGGAACATTCCGTGAAGGTCATCCCAAATGTATCTTTGCCAGTTTTGAAGATAGGTGGGTTGTATATAAATTATAAATATGTGACCAACGTTATTGCGAACACAAAGGGCGAAAGAAGATTTGAAATCGATAAGAGGAGTAATTACAAAACATTTTTCCCCCCAAGGTCTTACTACACTGCTGTCAACAGATGCTATGAAGGGAAGCTATACATTGCAAGAGTGCTGTTAGTCATAATCTGTGCCTTATGTTTAGAAAATTTCTGGTACATGTTCCAAGATGTGTAATATGTATTTCTGTAAGGTAATGCAATAAATTAATTTCCATACAAATTGTGATGATGATTAGTACCTTGGCACAAAGAATGCAAGCCACAAATAAAAATTGTACTTTAAAATTATACAAAAGTATTGCATGCCACAATGCATCATTTCCATTCTGAAAATAATGAGTGGAAAGGGTGCAGTAGTGCTTCACTGCATAGCATATGTTGTCAACAGTGTAGTGACAACTTGGGGTAGAACTGCAGAAATTCATAATGCACAAACACTGCAACAGTATTTTTCTTGCCTATGCCAAATTATGTTATTTAAAAACTTATAAACCAGCCCACAACGCCATCTATTGGCATAAAATTGACAGTCATGTTACACAGCTTAATGTGGGAAGCTCTCAGTAGGGACTCAGTGGTATAATGAATTATGCATGTAACACTTGAAAAAATTTTACTTCATAATAATATACAGGGACCAGCAACTGTTTTAACCTCCAATTTCCAAACATGTGGGTTTGTCTGTTTAAAAAATCTCAATACGATCAACATTCCAGCAATTTTTTGTAACCTCACCCACCACCTTTCATTTGTGAGATTGTATCTGTGGGACAGTGTTTAAAATGTTAATAGAGTCGGTTGAACAGTCAGTGTAACCATAAAACTGCTGTGGTATTATTGGACTCATGCTGTCCCAATGGTAAACCAGGTAAACAGTGGCTTTGGAAGGAAAATAAAAAAGAAAGAGGATAAAAAAGTGGTAACATTTTGTGTGTATATAGTTGTGAGGCAGCATAGATGTGGGTCGTTTACCCTTCCGTGAGTAAAGTGGGCCGGCAAGACAGCTTACCAAGTCGATAATACATGTACAAGTGTAATAAGAGAGAGATGAAGAAGGTGTCCACCAACAAGTGGCCTCGTTTTTTCCAAGACACCTTTTGGGTGCATTAAATTTAGTGTATTATCTGGCCACTTTCCCTGCATAATAAAGCTCAATCAACATCCGTGCAATATAAAACTTTATATGATTGTATATGAAAGAGTACAGTGTTAGTAATATCAATGGTAATATCTTGGAAGATACCCTAAATATTGTAGTTACCAGGTCACAGCAGTCAAAACTAGCATTTCCTGTTGAAATAATTTAAAAATGTAGACATGCATGCATTGTATACACAGACCTTCTTGCATTTCAATAACTGATTTTATAAAGGCCTCGTTTTACTATAGTATAATTAACTTTAAGATACCATTTAAGGAAAAGTTGATTCTAATTTATGTATAACAAAAAAGGAAAACCAGGTTGTCATTTTTTATTGTTAAAAAATAAATGGTTTTATTAGTAGACATTCAATTGAAATTATTGCACATTGTACTGTTGACATAGTTTTGAAGGGCCGTTTGAATAACACTGATCGTAAGTACACTGAGAAAATTTTTGGATCAACAGACACTTCTAGAAGTGTCTAGAGAGAATGTCATTGGTGAGGAGGCATAATACTTTTTTGAGGATGCCATTATCCTCTTATGAGTATGTGACAGTGTCACACGACACTTCCTAGCTTCTGTAAGCAGGATCCTAAATTTCTACTGTGAGATGTTTGTAGTGTCTGGTGAGAAGTGAAAGCTCCTGCATTGAGAATGTCACAGTTTCTGTTGAGAATTTAAAGGTCCTACATTGAGGTTGCCACAGTTTCTGTGGAGAATCAACATTTCTCTGCAGAGAATCTTGAGGTGTTGTGTGACACTCCAGTGCCACTGCAGAAACCATGCAGGATTGTTTGTTCAGAATGGAAAATACAATTCAAAAAATGCTGACATTATATTTTTAATAACATATTTGAATTACACACAAGAATATATTACACTTTTTTTTATCAACACAATATTGACATTACACGGAATAATATGAGGCCTTCAATCAAAAAGGAATAGTAAATCCTTAACTCATAGTCCAATCAATAATACAGCACAATATTGTCGTTTCCGAACATGGTGTTTGGAAAATCGGCACTACCCAAAGCCAGAAAAGGCAAGCATCACAATTAATTTAGACACAATGGGTGCAAGAAACACCCTTTCATTTGCATTTTTGTTTGTCTGATGCGATTAAATAAATTTGGCAATTACATGGAAAATAGGTAAACTAAAGATATGTACTTTGTAACAAAAATAAGGACAACCGGAATAGCACTA
>JAQFZQ010001941.1:0-16336 GCA_034696005.1 Glomeris marginata
CGGGCGCGAACCCAAGACTACTAATTTACAGTCCAACACACTACCCACTATGCTAACTCGCCGATGGACCGGTTCTAACTTCAAACCACCCTCTAGTACAATCTATACAACAGCTCCGAACGCTTTTTCACGCTGGTGTATTAAATTTGGAAAGATATATCGCTTGGAAAATTGTCATAACTTGGGACAAACAAATGAAATTTATTTTGCTTGATGTGATGAGCAGTTTATTTGATTAGGTTGCTGCGAATATTCATGTTATCCATGCACAACCTGATTTAATTACGGTGAAACGTGTCTATGGTGGAAAACTTGACTTTTATTGTGACCATGGTCTATGGTGGAAATGTTTTCTGGTCCCAAGCACGAGATTCCACCATACACAGGTTTTACTGTATAACTTTCGTACAAATGTAATTTCATTTGCTTAAATATCATGAGCATGCCAAAAAATGTCATGACTATATAATGAATTTCATGACCATTTTCAAAAATCATGACTTTATCAGGATTATCAGGAATATAACATATTAAAAGTAATGTGAATTCTATGTTCTGGCCATTCACAGAGCTAGTCACAATACGCTACACATTTTATTAAGATAACAAAGAAAATCTACAACACAATAAGTTTCTTTAGGTTACCTATCCTAACAGATTCCATTGATTATATCTGACATTTGAATATGTTTTGAGTAATTATGCATGGAATACGCATAGTACTAAACTGTAATAATATTAAGTAAAAGTAAATTTTAATAAGAATTATATTAGAAAATAAGTCTTGGAAGTATTCTTCACCATCTATCACGAACTGCACTCACTTAAAGCAATATCACACTCCGCAAACTATAAAGCACATATAAAAATTGAAGAAAAAAAAATAAATTGTGTCAATTCCAGGAAAACATGTATATAACAATAATTTTGCAAACACTTTTACCTTTTGGAATCATTAAGAATAGCAAATGTTTTGTCAACATCTTCGAGGGAGAAAGTTCCAGTTATGAGTGGATCAGTGTTCATTTGTCCTTCAATGTAACGGTTAACCAACTTTGGAACATCATCTCGGAATTTCCAATCTTACAATGAAGCACATACAATGTACATTACAAAATTGCAGTAATCATGCAACAGTCGCAAACACGCACTTCCAACGCAGCAACCCAATACTTTTGCCCCATACAAAAAGTTTAAGGCTGGAAAACTAATTTTTCCATGTGCTAGTCCAACAACAACAACAGTTCCTGCACTCAGCACCACTGTCTCAAGTGCTGCTTCCTGCAACCAATAATACGTCAAATAAGACAATGAAATATAAAGTACTAAATTAAGCTCAAATCCTACCATTACTGCCGAAATTCCAACGCAGGCAATTACATAATTAACTTTCATCCCAGTTATTGCATTCAAAACTTCTGCAATTGGTTTATCGTGATCCAAAGGGTTGATGCATTCAGTACAACCAAGTTGCTTTGCTTCATATAAATAATTCATTGAGCTTCTAAGTAAAGTTATATGAATGCACAGTGTATATACCAATTTCAAATTTGGCTGGATTAATATCAATTCCTATAATTCTTCCAGCATGTGCATCTTTTGCACCAAGCACAGCACAAAGACCAACACCCCCAAGGCCCCAAACAACCACATTGGAGCCTTTTGTAACTTTTGCAATTTCAGTGGCAGCACCATAGCCAGTTGGGACTGCACAAGCATAGGAAAACACTTTTTCTAGTGGAGCAGCATCTGAAATCTTTCAGGTGTGGCAAAAACAATTGCATTGTTTAGGAACATAATATATTGCATGTGCCAACCGATTAAATCATTCAATCACACCTTGCCAACACTGTATTCTTGAACGACTGTGTACTCGGTAAAGGTACTTAATCCAAAGTAATGATAAATTGCATTTCCTTTGCATGAGAATCGAGATGTGCCATCTTCCAACACACACCGTCTTGTATCAATACCGTTTTCAGTTACCTGCCTGATAAATCCATATGTCCATGACAAAATGGTGATGCACAGTTAATTATCTAATGTATGTAATTATGTCATTTGTGAGGCAATATACCACCGAGTGTGTATCAGTAAAAGATGGGGGGGCATATACTGTACATAATGTGACATACTGTAACCTAACGTAGAAGTACGTTGTAGAGATTTCATCCATTCATGATTAACCAACTTAATAGTTCGTGTCTAGGATTACAATTGTTATAATTACGATTAATATCAATTTTCCTGCTATTAACTATGTTCAAGGATTCTTTAAATAACACTTCCTGCATTTTAATTGCGCTCATTCAACTCCTCGCAATCTTAAAATTCCATTGTGTATATGCAGGATGGAGTAGAAATAATAAGTACCTAACTAACATATTAATTTTGAATTATTAATCAAACAGTAAGAAAACTATACATCCATAAATGGTACGTGTTAACAATATTTTATTCCCAACTTGTAGCTAAAACAATATCGCATGCAAGCTGTTTTTTCAAAGCATGCCCTCATAATTCCTAATATCTGATCAATACTTCCTTTGCTAATTGTATTAAAATAATCCTGATGCTAACGGGTCCTGTACACAAGCGTAGTGTTTTAAACTGTGGCCCCATCTGAAACGATTCCTTATCTCGCAAGCAAGCGTGCCAACCGGCAGTCCGTAGACAGCATTTTGAAATGTATAATTTTCAATTGTCTTAACTGAAGTTAATTAATTATACCAATGCTTACACTATACAACATCACAAATGCAGTCACATTTCATAATTACCAATTCTTGACGCATGGCATAAATTGTTCACTTTTGCAATTACTGCAGTTACGGCAATGAGTAGCTATGAATGTCAGGACTTTGTCTCCTGCATCGATGGAAACAATATAAGCACATTTACTTTGAAAATTATATAAGAAAGAATTACATTAAAATATCAACTGGTTGTTTAATAGTTTACATTTAGTTGCATATAAGTTTTAATGCCAATTTCCCTATATACGTATATGCATTTTATAAACATTTATAAAGTAGTCAAAAGGTAACTATACTTGCTGCAGTACCTGCTTTAACAGTTGTAACACCTGACCCGACACTTTCAACTATCCCTGCCCCTTCATGCCCAAAAATCATAGGAAATTTTGAACCTAATTCTCCCATGTGAGCATGAATGTCACTGTGGCAAACTCCACTGGCAACAACCTAACATGGAAAAATATAACAAATGCTATTATAAATAAATAAATACTCGAGAAGTCCACGTGTTAACAGACCGATATGTATAAAGTGTACCTTAATGCGTACTTCACCAGCCTTTGGTGGAGCAACTTCAATATTTTCAATAACATGAGGGCCTTTTGCTTCCCATGCTACTGCAGCCTTGCAAGTAATAGTCTGCATGTAACATAATGAAAGACGTTAGAAATAGTAAAATTGCATGATTGGAATTCAATCAGTGCAATTTACTTTTCCAGCAGTTGCCATTGCTACTTTGGATGTTCGTTGTCTGATGCACTTGAAAGAAATGCTGCTATCCCAGCATAATAATGGACTACCCTTCCATGCATGATGCGCAGGATTACATTGCTCGATGCAACACACAAAATTAAACATGATATGCAATTAATCAAGGACAAAAGTTGTAACACAGCCCAACCATGAACCAATATTTTCTTTTATTCACCCTGTCCTGCACTTCATCGTGTTACTGAAACCAATGACATGAGTGCCTTTACCAAATGCTGATGATTTTAAAGTTCTGTCCACAAAAAATGTCCAATGCCAATCTACAATCTAATATGTGTATCATTCTCAATTAGGTGGCACAGAACAAATCCTTTCCAAGAAGTCACTGCAACACTTGTCCACATACTTATTTGGCAACCCCTGTGCAATTGTTATGTATTTATGCTGATTGAAGTATTAAATAATGCTTACTTTGATTGACATCAAAGGTCGTGTGTTCTTATACAGGGTGTGGCAGAAAGACTTCCCCGATTTGGGAAGAATGTAGTTAGGGGTAGGGTGGGGGTACAGCAGTTGGGATTGTGCCATTAGAGATCTGCGTTCATGCCGTTTTCAGTTCACTTCATGGCTTGGACGCGAGACCATCGTACATTTGTCGCCGATAACGCAGCATGTCTTTCTCATCCATCCACTTCATTGCCCGGTCGACGTGACCTCGTTCCCGACAAAAAACGATGTAAAATGTTGTGTCAAACGTTAAACAAGTTCTGCATTAAAAAAATCTACTGGCCGACCAAGGCCTCCAACAGGACCAGAAGCGGATGCGAAAAGCACGCTGCGTCATTATCGGCAAACCACCATTTTGAAATATCTGTTCAACAACAAAATCGCGATGCTCTCCCGTCCAAGGCATGATGTAAATGAAATTGGCATGAACACAGCTCTCTAATGGCACAGACCCCACTGCTGTACCCCCCCCTATCCTTTGCTACATTCTTCCCAAATCGGGGAAGTCTTTCTGCCGCATCCTGTATTCAATATTCACCATTTAGAATATGTATTTCATTGTAAGATACAAAACAAATATGTAAGATAAAAACAAGTATGACAATTCGTGATGAAAACCTCCATGCATTTGGGAGTAGGACTCCAATAAGCATGGCCCGGAGCCTAACTGGAAAAAAAAGTAATAAAATCGTAAATTTTGGGGAATTCTGGTGTATTTGCCCAAAAACAATTTTAAACATGAATAACAAGTGTAAAGGTAATTTATTAACCACCTTTATTATGCCAAATTAATTATGTAGTACACAACTGAAGATATGTATCACTTTGTTGGACGGTTCCAGACTGTTTAAGGAACCACATTCCACATGTGTTAAACGCACCATTTGTTAGATTTCATAGTTTGTTCATTTATATATGTATATGTAAATCCAGTAGTGAACATTGCATCAACTGCGCAAGATCATATTGGTTATGAAGCCGCATGATTCTATGATATATCTTCTGCTATACCATGTTTCTAGAATTTCTAATGAAAATATCTGAAATGAACTGTGTGAAGCGCACCCTTCTTCATTAACAAGTGCCACTGCCTTCGCTCAAAACAGTATCACACTGCGTAAACTGCGTGAAACAATAATTGGGAGAATAATATTTTTAGTTACAAGTAAACATTTGAATAATAGCACTATTATAACATGTTTACCTTTTGAATTCTTCAAGAAGAACAAAAGTTTTGTCTAGGTCTTCAATAGGGAAAGTACCAGTTATGAGTGGATCAGTGTTGATTTTTCCTTCAATGTAACGATCAACTAACTTTGGAACTTCATCTCGGATTTCCCAATCTACATTGAAGCACACAAATAATACAACAGAGTAATCCCACTCTAGAAATTACAATAAATACATAAGAAATACACTCACTTCCAAGGCAACAGCCTAATACTTTAGCACCATACAAAAAGTTCAATCCAGTAAAGTTAATCTTCCCAGCAATTCCAACCACAACTACAGTTCCTGCATTAAGAGCCACAGCTTCAAGAGCTGCTTCCTGGAATCAATACTCAAACTAGTTAAAGATAATCAGATTTAAAGTGCTTATTAAAGGTACTATCAAATCTTACCATAACTTCTGGAATTCCAACGCAGACAATAGCATAATCAACCTTCATACCAGTTACTTCATTCAAAACTGTAGCTATTGGTTTATTGTGATCCGAAGGGTTGATACATTCAGTGCAACCGAACTGTTTTGCTTCATATTAAATAAATATATTAATGTGTATATCGACCCCATATGAATTCAATGTGTTTTCAAATCATTAGTACTTTGCATACCAATTTTAAACTTTGACGGATTAATGTCAACTCCAATAATTCTTCCAGCATCGCAATCTTTGGCACCAAGAACAGCACTGAGTCCTACACCACCAAGGCCCCAAACAACTACATTGGAACCTTTGGTAACTTTTGCTACTTTGGTGCAGGCCCCATAGCCAGTTGGGACACCACAGGCATAGGAAAACACTTTTTCTAATGGAGCAGCATCTGACAGCTTTCAGACAAACTATATAATTTGCATTCACATGGCAAGCTTGCATTGCATGCATCAACTAACTCTTAATATAGCTATTCAAACAAACCTTTCCAATATAATATTCTTGAGCGACTGTATATTCAGTAAAGGTACTTGATCCTAAAAAATGGTAAATTGTCTTTCCCTTGCACGAGAATCGAGTTGTGCCATCTGCCATCACTGAGCGATTGTCTTCAGCACCATTTTCAGTTATCTTCCTAATAAACCCATAATTGAAATAGCTGGTACAGCCAGATCTCCAACAACGCAATATACAAGAGTTCTTGCATGTAAAACTATTTCATAGGCCCTACAGCATAGTGCAACAGAAAACACACTGTCTGGGAAAAATTTAGGATAAGTGCTGCCCTCCAAAGATATTGTAAGCTTATATGAATAATGAATATACATAGGAAATACATGCAGACAAGGAAGATCTATCCCATTTAACCATCGACATTGAGCCGTATCACCTTCCTTGTCAACGGAACAAAAATACTAAAATTAATAGCTAAGTGACCTTCAGGAACATAATACCCAGCACTTGTCAATGTCAATCTATGTATGTTCAAGGCTTACAAATGCAATACTTCATGCATTATAATGGTCCATTCATGTCATTGAATTCTGCATAATTTCCATATAACACCTTCGTTTAGATTATTATTTCAATTAATATGTCACAATTCATTCGTTCTAAGTTCTGGCGAATGCATGTAACAAAGCTAGCTTACACAAATACAAATTTGTATGCAGATTTATATAAATTTTCATTTGCAACACCGTTTAAAGTATGAACATTACAGTAATTCGCTTATATCTAAATGATGTGCATTTCTTCAACATTCTACAGTGTTCATACAGTAATATGTATGCAAAATTTCATAATCACCAATTCTTGAGACATGCCTTGAATTCTTTACATTTGCAATTTCGGCATTCACGGCAATGTGGAAACGCAAAGGTTAGGACCTTGTCTCCTAAATTTATAGAATGATATAAGATATAAATTACATATCAGTATTACTATTACATATAGTAGCTACATGTAGCTAATTGTATCTAAAAAAAGCTCCATAACCTAAACTAGTGATTGAAAATGTACCTGGTTTAACAGAAGTTACACCATCTCCAACACTTTCAACTACCCCTGCCCCTTCATGTCCAAAAATCATTGGAAAGTTTAAATTTAATTCTCCCGAGTGACCTGCAATGTCAGTATGGCAAACTCCACTGGCAACAATCTAACATTGCATTACAAATAATAGATAATGTGAAATCAATACGTATATATGTATGCTAATTGATTAAGAGTACCTTAATGCGCACTTCTCCAGCTTTCGGAGGAGCAACTTCAATATTTTCAATAACATGAGGCTTATTTGCCTCCCATGCAACTGCAGCTTTGCATGTGATAGTCTGTAATTAGATAAGTATATAATGAAATTTAAATAAATATATGTGCATTGTAGGAATTAAATCAGTTGAATTTACTTTTCCAGCAGTTGCCATTGCTAAGTTTGTTGCTCGTTGTTGGATGTTCAGGAGGGAAATAATTTAACCTCGCAGTACATAATTGCAAGCTACTTCCTCACCTTGTGAAAATACTTTTTATTTCTTCATACAACGGAAAAAATAAAATGGCAACTAGTCAAGTTTTTCTGAAGCCATATTGAATATGAATTATCAAGTTCCTTGTCCAGATGTTAACATCTATCATTTGTACATAACAGTCTAAATATGTATGATATAATTGTCACGTAATCTGATGCTAACAACAGTAAATGTAAATTATTGAAAGACATTAATGTTGTATATATTTCAGGAATGATTGGACTAAAAAACAACACAATATTTCATAACATGTAGTTTATTGCAAGATGCAGGGAAGCATATGGGAAAAGAAACATTTAATTTCTTGATCTTCAAAACCTGATGACACTGCGCAAACTGTAGAAAACAAACAAATTAGGAAATTTGCGAGTTATACCAGGTGGCTATAAAGTTTGATTCACTTGTTATGTAATGAAGTCATAGCAATTAATACCCAATTTCTGTACAGTTATGCTTCACTGCATAATAAAGAGAATCAGACTTTATGGACACCCTTTATAGCTGGTATAAGAATGACATTGCATACCATTTGGCATCAGAAAGCAATGCAATTGCTTCATTCAATTCTTCAAGGCGGTAAAAATGTGTAATAATTGGATCAGAGTTAATTTCTCCTTTCATGTAACGATCAACCAATTTTGGAACATCATCACGGAACTTGAACCCTAGTAAATGTATAAAATTCTAACTACTGCATTTACAGGTACATTTGATTTGATTGTAGATTAGTATACCTCCTAATGCACATCCAAGAACTCTTGAACCACTTAAAAAGTCCTTCCCAGGAATAGAAAGATTTCCATTCGCAATGCCAACAAAAACAGCAGTACCTCCAGGAATCACAACAGATTTCAGAGCATCTTCCTGTTGTTAACATCACATTATAACCAAGTCTTAAATATCAGTCCCAGAGAATTAATACAATTATTTTTACCATAGCTTTTGCTACTCCAATGCAAACAATAGCATAATCTAAATTTCCATCAGTCAAGTCACTTAATACTTGTGCAATCGGTTTCGATATATCCAACGGATTGACCACGTCGGTGCACCCTAACTGTTTTGCTGAAACAGATATTGCAAATTACCACACTGACCGCTCATTCTGTTTTGAGGCTGAAATAAGAAGCCTTGAATTACTGACCAACTTTAAATTTATCAGGGTTCACATCAACTCCGATGATCTTGGCAGCACCGGCATCTTTTGCCCCGAGAACAGCACAAAGACCAACTCCTCCAAGACCCCAGATAGCAACATTGGATCCTTTCTTGATTTGGGCAACTTGGACAGATGCCCCAAATCCAGTTGGGATAGCACAAGCATAGATGCAAACTTTCTCAAGAGGAGCATCATCCCTAATCTGTTATTAGCAATTTACTGCAGTTGTAATAAATGCTATTCAAAATGGTAAATAATGAAAGTGTCTTGAATTGTACTTTGGCAACGTGGATTTCAGGGGAAACAGTGTATTCAGTGAACGAGCTCACACCATCAAATTGGCAAGCTTGTTGCCCCTTAACAGTAAATCGACTGTTGCCATCATCCATGACTCTGTAAGCACCTTCGAATCCATCCTTTGTTATTAACCTAAGAAAGTTATTATCTGTTGTACATTTGGCTGCTTTCAACAAGATCATATTCAACCAAATGATTGCACTTTAGTTTGGTAGAACAAATAAAACTTGAATTATGCATGCACATGCATGTGGTTTTGATGATAATGGCCACCTTGTTTATGAACTTAAAATTTATATCTATTTTAGTAAAAATATATAATTATAGAAATGATTTATTTAATCGTAGATACAGGATTTGTTTCTTACCATTTCTTTTTGCAGGTGCGTGCACCATCAAATTTGCAATTTCTGCATTCACGGCAATGCGGAAAAACAACTGTCAGCACTTTATCACCTAAAATGACAAAACATATTGCCCATTTAATACCAAACATAACAAACAATGAGATGTTTGCACAAATACTGTAAAGTTCAAACAAGCATCACATTAATAGGTAATTATGATTTCTTACCTGGTTTGACTGTAGTTACACCTTTTCCAATGCTTTCCACTATACCAGCACCTTCATGGCCTAAAATAGCAGGGAACCAGAATCCTAATTCTCCCTGCACTGCATGGATATCACTGTGGCAGACTCCAGCAGCTACCAACTAAATTGAAATTTATTAAATTAGCTTAAAGAAATAATAAATTTAGCAATTATATTTGTGAATAGCTACCTTAATTCGAACTTCATTTTCTTGTGGAGGGGCAACTTCAACATTCTCAACGACAAATTTCCCATTAGCTTCCCAAACAACAGCAGCTTTACATGTAATGGTCTGCAATCAAGAAATAACTTGTAACATAAAATATATTAAGGATGGTAGCACACAGTATATTTCCAATATACCTTTCCTACAGTAGACATCTTGAAGCTTGTGTTATATGACAGAACTTCAAATGTGATCCCAAAAGAAATGCAGCACTTTATAAAGATGGTTCCACGTGGCAATCATTCAATACATGTGTGCCTTATAAATCTAACCCAATCACTTTCATGTGCCTAACCTTGGAAGTCTACTATATAAACTGTGCAACATTCAATAACATGAAAAATGTGTATCTGATAGGAAGATAAATGACTAGGAAATTAATTATTTTGGCACTTCGATCAGGATTCAGGAAATTGTAATTGAGATTCCTCAAAGACCACCCTACTTGTTTACGTGACATTACCGATAAAATATCCTCATGTATGTAATTTCATCCAAAGTTGAAAGGAACAACATTCAAGAGTCAAGGCTGTAGACAGAAACTGCACAGAAACCACGTGACACAATAATTGCAAGCACCAGGAATCAGAATATGGTACATCCTTTTATTTAATTGTTAGCAGCTTTACAAGTCAACAAATTAATGGCTGCCATTTCCAAGGATTTCCGGTTATAACAGCCAACAATGAAGTCTTCATTCTTTAGCAATTTTTTAATCATGCAATCATTTAGAAATGCACAATACTTCTAATACTGAAAAAAGGAAACACGAATATATGATAATTAAACATGTAATTGAGCAATTTAATATTAAAATACTTTTAGTATTCAAATTAACCTTTTTCCTGCATGCATCAGCTCAAATGCTGAATTGATTTCTTCAATTTTCAAGTTATGAGTGACAAATTCGTCAACCATTAGCTTTTTCTCCATGTACTTGTCCACCAATAGAGGAACGTTGTCACGACTCTTAAAACCTAATACAATTATCCTATTGTAATATCCGGGTCATTACCCATGATTGGTAAAACCAAAGCTGGTAAATAGTAAATGCAGGTTTCATTAAAAGATTACAGCATAATAAGTAAGTGGTAAGTCACATAAGGGAAACAAACATTTCTGGCATCATGAAAAATGCTATAAGGTACTCTTTATGTAACTAATTTATTATTTAGGTAGCTAATTTTCAATTAAGTATAACGATATATTGAAAGGTACACATCATAATTGTCAAAATAACAAGTTTTACATTATTCACATATACTGAAATAGTTTGGCCAACGTTCTCAAATTAAATGTTTGTATTTTAGGACATGGTACAAACATGTCATTCTCATGGCCTCTTACCTCCAAAAGCAGTTCCCTTCCAGACACGTCCTGTGACAAGTTGGAAAGGTCGAGTTGATATTTCTTTACCAGCTGCAGCAACTCCAACAATCACTGAAGTTCCCCAACCTTTATGGCAAGCTTCTAAGGCAGATCTCTGTATTTAGTAAAGTACACCAAAATGCTGCATTTATCATGAATTGACATCTGTTATTAGCAAAGGCTAAAGAATATACAAAAGCAATAAGTTATGATCTAAACTCCTACTTGAAATATGCTTTTCACTAAATGTAAAAGTGTAAGTTTTATTCACTTCCTAAAGTCCAATTTTTATTAGTACACGTATAAAAATGTGCTCCAATTCAATAAAAAAGTTCAGTATCATTTTCTATAATTAAATTCCCACATGGCACATAGTTATAACATTTCATGTCCTTGACGAAGAATATCAGCAAGTCATGATTGCGTAAGTCCAAAATGGTTCCACTAATACACATATTGTTGCTTAGAGGTTTTAAATTCCAAGGTTAGATAGAATTTGATGCCAACACAAAGATGTTTATTACAACATGACATGCATATTTAATGCAATACATGTCTAGGAAATTTGAACAACTGCCCATTATTTGCATGCTATAATCTCATTTTCAATCTTAAAATTGATATTCCCACATAGCTCTGACTGTAAAAAGTCTATATACTTGCAAATTACAACTCCTTAAATCTTACATGATAGTTCATATTTGATATATAATAGTAATATAAATTTTCACATTCTTACTATACGTCGAACTGCTTTTATGATATGGCATGCGGAAGATAAGAAGAATGAGTAGTCAAAAAGTAGAGAAATGGGTGGAGTTAAAGCATGCACACACGAGTTGATAAACTTTGTTTTTGGTTGTTAAGGGAAGGGTTAAGTCTTACGCTTATTGGGACATCTCAATATTCATGTTTGAAAAAAGCAAAAAAATAAAAAAAAAATAAGATTCCTGTATGTAAAAACATTCAGGTGATAATGGAAAGTCCAAATGTTATTTGATTGCAAGGTAACTCACCATTGTATCCACATTTCCAATGCATTCAAAAGTATAATCCAATCCTCCATCGGTCATCTCAACCAAAACCTCTTGAATGGGCTTATCGTGACCTTTAGGGTTCACAAATTCAGTGCAACCAAATTTCTTGGCTGAAATTCCCAAAAATAACAGATTCAACTAGAAATCCTACTGAAAACCAAATGAACACCCAACAATAGTAAACTATCTCACCAACTTCAAACTTGTCGGGATTGATATCGATGCCGATGATGCGACTCGCACCGGCTTCTTTGCAGCCCATTGCAACGGCTAAGCCGACACAACCCAAACCCCAAATTGCCACGTTAGAACCTGGCTTAACCTGTGCTGTGTTCAAAGCTGCCCCATATCCAGTTGGTATTCCACAACCCAAAAGACACACTCGGTCCAAAGGTGCCGCAGGATCAACCTGCAAAATTTTACGTCTTTCATGCATTCTTGCACATTTTGTGGTCCACAGCTTATTGTGTGAAATAAATACTTTTGCTATTGATATTTCAGCTACTACTGTGTATTCGCTGAAAGTGCTGCATCCCATGAAATGAAACACAGTTTTACCGTTGCACGTGAAGCGTGAAGTTCCATCAGGCATTAACCCTTTTCCTTGGGTTAATCTGAAAAATATAAAAATGTAACTAGATAAAACTCTAACACTTCTTACTTCAGAATTGAGATACTGGTAAATATTCACACCTGATTTTGCCACATAGATTTGTATTGGCATTCAAGCAAAATTTGCAATCCCGACATTGGGGGATGTAAAGTGGAATGACATGGTCCCCTGCGGTATTAAAAATATCACAATAAAGTTTATATGCATAAAGAAGTTTAGCTATTACAAAATGTATTACAAACTTTAATAAAGTAATATAAAAATTTGAGAGTAATTTGGTGTGTTTATAACCTGGTTTCACAGAGTTCACATTCTCGCCAACACTTTCTACAATTCCACCCCCTTCATGGCCCAAAATGCAAGGAAAGATTCCTTCAGGATCTTGGCCACTATGCGTATAGGCATCAGTGTGGCAAACACCAGAAGCTATTACCTGTACATTTACAATCAGAAATAAAACAACATATGCATGTGTGAAAATTAAACACTTATCAACTACATCCAACAATAAAAATTTTTTTTTTACACATATAGCTCTAACTGAAGGTAAATGATATATGCATGACTGCCAATGTCTTTTGTCTTGAAATTACATAACATTCATAAAAAATATATGTATGTATGGAATCCTTGATAAAGTTTTAAAGGTAAACTGCAATGACACATTTGCAAGGTACCCTGAAAACTAATCTACGTACACACCGAAGAATATATTTAATGAAGTGTTGCAAATAATCTCTGTGGAATTTAATAAAAAAACATCTATTAGCACTTACAGTTTTAAAGATTGCCAGATATAGGAGGTCAGCTAGTATATAGACGAACCTCCTAACTTAATTACCCCATAGAAATTTGAGTGCTAATTAATATTTTTTTTTTTACTAATTCCCATGCACATTTTTAAATTCGTGTAGGTTAATTTTCGGGGAACCCTGCAAACCATGAACATAATTTAAAAGGACATGATATCATGTGCACATATATATGTGTCCCTTTAAATTAGAATAAACCAAACCATATTATAAATTGAACTTTCAATTTCCTGTACTTGCATTCCTGCCATTTCTAAGAACATTTATTCACATTTCCTACATGTAGATAGAGAAATTGACTTAATTGCACCTTGATTCTAACTTCACCAGACTTTGGTGGAGCAACTTGGACTGTTTCAAGTTTGAATGGTTCTTTGGGACCCCAAGCAACTGCAGCTCGACATTCAATTGGCTAGTAAATTAGCAAATAAAAAATCAATATAATTAAAAAAGAGTTTGCAAACTCTGTAATCTAACTTTTGGTAACGCAAGAACTCACTTTCCCAGCTGTTATCTCAGACATTTCCAAGAAAATTGCAAGAAATTGATCAGTGCAGCAGCGAGGTCAGCCTAAATAGACAGCTGCAACTTTCTGCATAAAGATGGCGCTGAAGTTGCACTCAATTTCAACCACGTGCATTTCTAGTAATAGTGTTATCGCCCCTTCTTGCGTTTCGGGCAACACTGTCCTCCTAATAACGGTGGGCGGAGTCAAAGGGAGCAGCAGCAGCACCACAACAGTGATGCATGTGGGAATTTCAAATCTCCTTATATTTTGTTTGCTTTTTTCACCTACATAGAATAAAGAAATGTGCTCATATATATTGCAATTTCCTTTAAATAGTTCATCACTTTATAAACTCTAACATTTGCCTCATAACTTATCAGTACTGTACATGAAATATAAAAGCACATCTTTTATCGCCCATCATGCAATAATAATTAAAGAAAATCGAATTACAACAAGAAATATAACATTCATTTTACAAAAAGTATTAATTTTCATTGATAGCTTTTGTATTCGGCCCAGTACCAAAAGTTCAACTTTCATGCAACACTATTAGTATTGATATTTCCTATACAGGTGCCATATCTTTTCTGATATCTGATAAAGATTTCTTGGATGGAATCCAATACTTTATAAGTATATTTAGGTATATAGAAAAAGCAGCATCATTGACAAGCAACATGTTGCCATGGTAACCACAAAGCTGACAAACTGATTCACACACAAAAGCTAGCAAACTGAACCAACATATGTAACAACACACTTAATAATAGGGTGTATGACCCACAACAATAAATGACCTTGTAATGCATTACATGAAAAATAAGAGCTATTTATTGGTCCTTGGAAATACAAATGTGTCATTATAGTATATAGAACAATAGGATGTATATCTACTTTGATTTATATATTCAAAGTAAACGTCTGTTTTGTTTTCCCCAGTTATCCATAACAGATGAAAATTTATTGTCTTAGTGGCAAAAGTAGCACAAATGTAATTTATTGATTCTCATATACGAGGACAATCATAATTATTTCATTACCCCTAAATGAATTCCCAAAATTGGCCAATTTCTCATCGTTTCTCCACGCAAGAACTGCTGATTAAAAAATTATGTTAGTCATAAACGCACTGTCTTAAATAATTAAGCAACTTGCTTCTGGTTCTAACGAGGAATATTTAGTTCAGTAAACACTGTGCACAACTTGGGTGCCAAATTTTGTGTTTACAGAATGAAACAAGTTCAATGACAGCAAACTTTCTGCCTAATAACGTGGAAGGTGCACCATGTATGGCACATAAACTTTCAATTAAATTTTCAGGGCTGTTAGATAAATACATAAAACATTGTGAAAAAATATAGGATTTCGGTCAGTGCAGTGAACATTATTGATAATTAAGTTTCAAAATCGCATATCATCTTTAATTCGAATATTCCGAATATTTTATCACAGAAATACAGTGTGGGTCAGAATAACGGGCGATTTTGAAATAACTATATGAAAAAACATTTAACAAAAGTAATTTTTCAGTTATTTCATAATGGTCCATTATTCTGTCCCAACCTATATTTCCTTCAAATGACATAAATAAGGTATTCTTATATTTTGTGGGGTTCTATACGCTGTAAAATGATCATTAAATTTGTTTGATGTAATAATTACCCTCATTTGAATTGAGGCTTAAATAGGTCTGCACTTATAGTTCAACATGCATTGTTACATACATAGCAAATCCTCGTAACAAACTGTCGTGTTATCAACATTATCGCCCACACAAAACCTATAGCAATCACATTTTTATTAGCATCCTGATATGGCCTCATAATTACATGTAGCCAATAAACATTAAATGTGAAATGTGGGGAAGCAAGCTTCTGCTTTGCAGCAAAAGCTAACCTCAGGTAATTTATGGACCATAATGAGACTTATTCTAAATAAGTACCACCTTAAAATAATGAGAGCTTTGTATAATAAGAACTGAATATACGAGGGCTGTCCAAAAAGTATCCGACTTTATTTTTATTCTCAGTTCGCAATTACAATTTAATCGCGAAACTTG
>JAQFZQ010001942.1:0-16310 GCA_034696005.1 Glomeris marginata
TTTTCACGGAAAATAGGTAAAGGTATGTACTTTGTAACAAAAATTAGGATGACCGGATTCGCGGGTTACTTTTTTTTGGAAAAATGATTGCAACTAACTTTTTGACTGCGCTTCGTATATATAGCAGATAATGGCCATATGTACGTAATTTCCTTAAACGCTTTAGTTTTCTAAAATATACTGTGAAGCAAAAAGTGGTGCATTCATCCCCGGTCTCATCTATACTGTATATACGTATATATAATCGCTTAAAACTATTTTGGAAATAACAACATGGCTGTATACAGAGCGTAATTTTATAAAGTTAACATTGAGAATTTGTTAAGCCTAATTCTCGTACGTTTACATTGCATTTTGTTCCATTGATCTGTTGAAGGTGTTCAAATCGCTTAATTATAATACAACTATAAGGTTACTGTAATATAAATAATTATTTTCAAGATTCTTAATAACTATGGGATATGGATATTAGCTTCTTTGTAGTTCTCCAGTGGCGCAATTGGTTAGCGCACGGTACTTATATGACAGTAGTTGGTGCAGCTATGCCGGGGTTGTGGGTTCGATCCCCACCTGGAGAATAATCGTTTTTAATTTATATATACTCATATAATAATGTAAATAATTAAAATGCAATGTTATAAAGTCATACAAATTTACTCATAGGATTTTTATCCCCCAATAACAGCAATTTGAAATGTGACTAATGCAGGAAAGCTAACTTTAACTAAGAGAACAGCAGAAAAGCCTACTTCTTTCTACCCTACTCAGTTTACAGGGTAAACCTAAAGTCTGGATGCATTGAAAATATCACCTGAACAAAGGTAGATGGAACCATGGTGATGTGATTATCGAATAGGGAATAATAAATGGCCGATCGATTTGTGCATTTCAAATTTCTATGCGACCATTCCTTCAAGGTCATTGTTGTTCTATCAACTGAACCATGCAGTAAATCTATTTTGCAGTTAAATCCAAATAATGTGGAATTAGCAGTGGAAATTATAACTTCAAACGCATGCAGTTGGAGATGCACAAGCCTAATTTGTTTGGAAAACTCGTAATCCGGATAGGTTTAAATATTGTACTTCATAAGGTCGGTATATATACAGCGAATAATTCCAAATATAATGACGTTTCCATCTGTAATATCTTGGGGGGCCATACCATTAGGGACGATATTTTTGACCTTGGAACATTCCGTCAAGGTCATTCCGAATTTATCTTTGTGAGTTTTCCAAATAGGTGGGATGTATAAATTAGGGATATTTGACCAATGTTATTTCAAACACATTGGTGAAAACAGATTTGAAATCGATAAAGGAGCAGATCGAGGAGTAATGACAACAAATAATTTGTGCATGCTCCTAAGTTGTCACTACACGGTTGTCAACAGGTGCTACAAAGGGAAGCACTACACATTGCACGATTGCTGTTTAATGCAAAATACAATGACGTATTTTAAGAGTTTATGTGTGTATATAAGCCATTATAAAAGCAATGCAGTGGTGCTTCACTGCATAGCATCTGTTGTCAAAAGTGTAGTGCCACTATTGGGGGCAAAGGCTAATCTTTTGTTGTGATTATACTCGCCAATGTGTTTGAAATAACATTGGTCAAATATCTCTATAATTTATACAACCCACCTATTTTGAAAACTGACGAAGATAAATTTGGAATGACCTTGACGGAATGTTCCAAGTTAAAAAATATCGTCACCAATGGATGTCCCCCATGATATTACAAATGGAAACGTCATTATATTTGCAATTATTCACATGAATTTCAAGATATTAGCAAAATGACCAGACTTTCCGGACACCCTGTATATATACAGGGTGTAGTTATTAACTAAATGATTTTTAAAGCATATATAGTTCTGTAAATTTAGGAAGATGTCCGTTGAATATACCAGGTGAGTCAGAAGTCCAGTTCGTGCTTGTTATGTAAAGCTGTTACGTATAAAGACAGCTTATGAACATGTTGCTGAGAAATATAATATTCCAACTGCAAATTTGCGAAGAATTATGAAAAAGGTGTGCCCGATTGCCTTCCATAGCAATATTACTACATTTCCGTAAAAACAAAATTCCATGTTGTTCCCCGATGTATACTGCATGGATATACTCATATTAAAAGTTTTCAAATAAAACATGTGGGAAAGAGACAAAAATGAGGGTCTGAATTGCTGGTCATCTTGCCCCAGGACCCATATAACATGAATGCGGGATTTGCAGGAGTGCAAGTACGTGCTTCCCTGTACAGCATTTGCATACGCGTGTTTACTGTTCGTGTTGAAGATGCCAACTATTGCTGGAAAGCTTTTGCCAGGGGCTGTACAACCATGTTGTTCATGATAGCTCTTGCATTGGTTGTAAACTACGATTTGCACTGTTCGATGCATTGAGTTCAATAAACAGCAGCTGTCATTTTTGTAAGTGATATCGGCCCCCAGCGTCCATAACACCACCGTTAGCATTGCAATGACCTTGATAACATTGTCCAAAGTCACCAATGGGCACACCGTCAGATAGCCCCCAACCTGCTCAATATACCTGTCGTGTGTTTCCATTCTCCAAGATTCATTTACATAACCACATGCACGAACCAGACTTCTGACTCACCTGGTATATATAATTAAACAGTTAAATTGCTTAATTCCACACCATTTGACATATGCATGCATGTAAATAACAATAAGCTTGTTTCATAGAAGGTGTTATGTGCACGTTTCATGAAAACATTGTGTATATAACAGTTGTGAATGAGCAAGATGTTTATAAGTAGGCTTATCAGTCGAAAATAGGCCTAATGCGCAGTTACCTGGTTGTATTTAGGGTGAACTAACATTGTGATTTTGCAGGTCATACATTTGTGCGAAATTTTTTGTATAAAACATACCTAAGTGAGTAACCATTCCATATATACAGGGTGGATAAAAAGTCTGCAACTTATTTACAGCTTTCGCAAAACATAATTACTATTGAAATGTTGGTATTAATGATATTTTGGCTATAGAATTTATACAGTTTGCTATATGTATATATAGGTACCTATATATACCATCTATTAAAAGTAATTTTTACATTATTCTTAGCTTATAGGCTACTATACGTACATATATAGACATCAATTAACCAATAGCACTACCCAGGTCTGTGCATGCATGGAATATGCTATTGTGTTCTCAGCACATCACCTGAATGTTACTCACATGAAACCTTTTCTTATTAACCGGACTCCAAATATTACTCTACAAACACTTTATAGATGCACTATTGCAAGTATATGTTATGGTATAGCCCAGAAAGAATTTTACATTCTCACCCAGGTCATACATTCTCCATAGAAACTAAAAAAGTGCCAAACGACACTTAAATTTTTATCAGTGCACCAGAGAATACCTATTGAACTATACCATTAAATGTTAATTATCCATGTGACGACTGTTTGGAACAGTTTAACAAGAAATCCAAAAGTTAAATTTAATAAATTATAACAGTGCAGTGTTGTCTTATAATTTCTTCATAGCGCAATCTTGATTATTATTTAATTTCTTGCAAACTGTAAATAATAAATGCTATAGCCAAATAACAATACCAACATTTCAATGGTAATATAATGACATTCCAGTAATATTTTGGCATATGTGACCTTTGTACTTTTCATCCATATACAGGCCAGAGCAAAGTTTTATACATGATGTGGAGGTGCAAGAAAGGTGTAAGAAACCGTGTTTCCCAGGTGTAACTCTGAGGGTGCAATGGAGATTTTTGCGACTGGTTTCTGTGGTGCAAATGCAAGGTGTATTATACTCCGTGGACAATGCAATTCCATTCTAAAGTGTGCATATATGGATTTATGCTGGAAAAATTTACTAATTTTAGAATCAATATTGAAACGTCAAAAAGTTTGATGCACTTTGCCCCGTGTTGTAGATAGCCCAAGTGTTCAAAATATGATCAGATAACAATGACAAGATTATGTTGAAATTTGTGATAGTATTGGAAAGGAAACGATGACATTGATGAAATACTACAAGTTGAGGAATGCTGTTGAGGGTGGCAAAATGGCAGCAACAGGTGTGAACTCATATTTCACTGACCATGCAAGCGGTCAGTGAGTGGGCTCTTTTGGCCTGTTGATACACACAGGTGATCAAAGACACCGCAAGTGGCCATGTTCACACCCCCTGGCTCGTTGATTAGGCCGGTGTTTGGCACCTGCGGTATCAGACTTTCACTCCATTTTCTTAGGCAAGGGCCATGCACAAAATGGCTGCAAATGCTGGAGGCGACAAAATGCCAAATTCCCTTGTCGGCCACCTCTATTATTATAATTACCGGTTCCACTTGTATTATACTCCTATACATTGGAGAAAAGTTAAATATTGGACAGGGAATATGTATCATAAATGACAGTATATATACCTCTATATGCACACTGAAGGGAATGAATCTTGTTATTATATATGTGAAACTGTCAATTAATAAGCCTACGCAAAATAGGCCTTCCCTATTTGCATATATATCTATTGGAATTGGCCTTTAAAACTTTTCTTTCATTTGTTCAAACCCTTTAAAAAAACTAAATTGACAACTACTAAACTTGGATGCAGGTATTGTTATATAGCCATGATCAAGTGATTTAATGAGCAACAAGTCCAACTTCTTGGACGGTATCAGTCATCACCTCTATAGCAGTTTGAAGAGTTCCTGAAAGCCAATGTTGAGTTTTTCAAACGAACCCTTGTGCATGCAACTTCCTTACATATCGCTTTAATTTACTGACCCAAACATACTTACGTATTTATCTTTTAAATTGTCCAAATAAAAAATAAGCGATCCAAATTCATTTGAACGCTCCTTTATGTATATGTACATAAATAGTAGCAATAATATACTAATTGTGGGTTTTGAAAACAAAATAGTGACAGAAATTATTTTATAAAATTATTTTTTATACTAAATCTAGGCAAGCATCCGTATTTTATTATAGGACCCGTAATGTTAACTTATTATGTAATAGTCATCGCCTTTACGTGCAATAGCCTATACATAATTCTTTCTTATATGATGTTTACCATAAACCTACATTTTGTCCAAGATATATTGATTGGGACCTTGCCAAGGATCTATTGTAAAATGGTTGGAAAAAGTTGATAGTAAAGTAATTGATTGACTGAACGGTTGCAACCAACTTCTTTCACAGTCAAGAAAATGGTTTGTTATATAAACAGCTAGAATGCACACCAAACAAAGAAAACAATTATATTTCTTATAAAATCTTTGCGTTTACTGCAGCATTATAGGAAAAAGTTTGCAAGTCACAATTCTTGCATTCGAGACCAATTTTAGTGAATATAATACTGGAAAAGTGTGTTTTTTTTTTCATATGTAGTATATATCTATTTGAGTTGTTATATATACATCAACTCACGATGAATAGTAGGTTATTTTGGAAAATAATTGTTTCCGTTGGAAGGAAAAAATGAAGTTGGTTGCCAAGGAGAAAAATCGATTCAAAAACAAGAGATTTTTGGCAAAAACCGTATGAAACTTGAGGAAAGAAAGCTGGTTTTCACAGACAGCTTGGCTCCACTTGATGATGACGGTGATCACTCAACTAAATCAGCAACGTTCAAATTTGCTGCATCATGTTTCAGTTTTTTGTCACTGTTGCTGTAGGAGTAAAATGTTGGAATTTTCTAAATGATATTATAATTTAAAGCACATTTAAATTGCCAGCTTTAATTTAACATTAGTAGCCATTAGTCCTGCTTCAAACAGAATTTTCAGATGACTACCCCTTTAATTGTCTTGCGGGGAAGCAAAATTTATAGGCCAGGGGTGCACAGTCATCTTAAGTGGCTTGCAATTAATGTACAGCCACATATGTATGCATTTATGTAAGTAGTATAAGAGATACAATGGAAGGCAGAGTAGTTGACCCCTAGGGTAAGTGGCGAAATTAAGTTTGTATAATTACTTAGCAAAATTTTGTTTCGCGCCACACGTCTCTGCAGTGTAAAAGTGTCATTCTCATTGTGTACAGGTGAACAAAAAGTCTGGGCCTTTCTAAATGCACAACGTACATACCTTTAGCTATTTTCCGTGTAATTACCAAATGTATTTAATCAGTTATGTTAATGTGTTACGAGTATTTCTATGCCATCTTTTTAAAAATGCCCATCCAGCTTCAGATAATCAATCATTTTCGAGTCACATTTTGAACCTCTTCATCTGCTACTTGAAAAGGTCCTTTTCATGAGACCAAACCCATGTTCGGAAATGTCACCGAACCGTGCAACGAGCAACCGAAGTGGCATGATTTGGGCTCAGCTGATTTTTCTCGTCGAGTTAACTTCTCTGCATGGTTTCTGGAATGTTGTCGGGAAGAACCACAGTTTCCACATAAGATTCTCTTCACCGATGAGGCTTCATTCACGAGGGAAGGTGTCTACAATGTTCACAACAAGCATGTGTGGGATCAAGAAAATCCTCATAGCACTGCCTCTCGCAGCTACCAACAAAGATTCACTGCGAACGTATTGGCAGTCATATACTGGACCCAGCGGATTTGTACCGGTGGGGGGAAAAGGATTATCTTGTTGGGGTGGGAGAGAACAAAGGCCCACCGGCACGTGTGATTTAGCAGACAAAAGAATGTAGGGGCTCTTCCACCCCAATAAGATAATCCTTTTTCCCCCCACCGGTACAGATCCGCTGGGTCCAGTATAGTTGCTGGACGCTTGATTGGGCCATATCTTCTGGAACCACGTATCACTCCTCCAGTGTATTTGACCTTCCTGCGTGAAACTCTTCCACAGTTACTGAAAGATGTTCCATAGGGCATTCGTCGAGCCATGTGGCTTCAACACGCTGGTGCACCAGCACACTTTGCCCGTACTAAACGTGCCTACCTCAACCAAACGTTTGGAGCCAGATGGATAGGCCAAGATAGTCTGGTGGCATGGCCTCCATTTCGCCTGATTTGAATCCACTAATTTCTTTCTATGGGGCCACATGAAGGCTCTAGTATACGAGACACCTGCCGAGTGGGAGGAAATTCTTGAGGCTCATATACATGCTGCAGCAGTACTGATCCCCATGCTTATAGCAGGTGTCATGTATGCAATATCATTGGTGGACACACATTCAAGCAACTACTGTAGTTTTCATGCCTATTAACAGCTTGTCCAATGGGTTAACAATAAAATTCACAAGAATTGCCTTTGAAACACAGATTATGCATACTTTTCCTTAATTTCTTCTGCTTATAGAAATGTTCCAAATTATCAGTTTTGCAATAATTGCAAAGAAAGTTCACTGCAGTAAAACATTATTTGTGCATGCAGTTCAGTTGTTCAAATCAATGCAGAGATTTTGTGATCGGCCCAAAAAAACTGCATGGAATACCTTGTGAAACAGACAATTGCAAGAGCTCAAGTGAACTGGACTGCAGAAATAACAAAATGTGCTCTGGAATGATGATTCCAAGTTTAATCTTGATGGTATAGAGACGGTAGACTACATGTATGTTTGATGCTCAAAAGCTGAGGCAGTCCATTCCAATTGCATGCAGACAAATACGGTGCCCCGCCAAAAGGGAGCACCTCAGATATTAAGGGAAAAATGGGGAATTTGGAGAATGCGAATTGGTAATCATATATGAACTCGACTATGATGAATCCAATGACTACATTATCATTGACCTTGAATATTTATTTCAAGGTTATTGAAATTATAACTTTCGAACCGTTGCATTGAAGGGGTTAATTCCAATTTGAAAGTTGAAGAGCACGATGAGATTCAGAGATGGTGGAAGTTTCGAAGAGATTCGATGCACGTACGAGTTTACAGCAATGTTCCAGTATTGTGCATGGCATGCATCACTGCAATCCGCGAAGGACTAAGCAGAGAAGCCAAACCAGTGGGTGGGCTTCACAACTATGCTCACAATTTGTGGATGAAATAAATAATGTTTTGTAATCACAGTTATTCCTTATAACAAATACCGTAAAACCGGTTTTCTCCGTTAAATAACAGTTTTTTCGAAAAACATCCGTGAACATAAAAGAATTGCAGCTTGTCAAAACGTATTACTAACTAGTTTTTGTTAGGGTAGGTTAATTAGTTTTGCCTAGGTAACATATAATGTAAAAACTCCAGTAAAAAGTATACGTTTTGTACCTTTTACTGTTAAGTAAGTTGACCTGCAAAGAATGGATGCTTTAGATTTCAGATATTGTTACATGTGACATGTAACAATATCTATACTCGATTTGTATAAGCAACACAGCGTAGAATTCAAGCTCTACATGTGGCAAACTTTACTGTAATTTAGCGCAAAATTGCTTCGACGTATTACCAATGTCATGCAGGCGTCAATAATTTGCTCCTGTAGACCACAAAACGCAATGACGTCCGCCAAAACTTGACTATTAACAACAGGCAACAACATCAACACCAACAACTTTGTATGTAACCACAATACAACAGATTCAGGGATGCGTGCAATTTTAGGCTATACTTTTCTTTTTTTTTCCTCCCATCTTTTTTGTTGTCTACTTTGTTACCCTACAGTTTTTTTTTTGTATACATCAATTCTTAAAATGCGAAACAAGCCATATCTTGGACCTTTTCATCTTTTCATTGCCTGCTAGCAAAATAGAATAGCTAGGTGGGTTGGGCCTATTTCTTGCACTGACAACGATGAGTCACAAGTTTTCTGCTCTTATGAATCTATGTATGGGTAACAACCCACAGCTAGTTGAACACCTCTGGATTGTTATCATCACTCTGCTTGCACCTGTAAACAACTTCTCAGCTATGTTTTCTCATCTTTTTTCAATAGAGTGTACTTTTTTGCACGCATCGACACGCCATAATTTCAGTATCGGATTCAATGAAAAATTCCCACTTGGCTTTTCTTTCTTATATATGTATTTTTTACCAACAAAAAATCTTATATCATTATACTTTTTTCCATACAGAATTTATGCGGCCGATGACATGTTCTCCAAATTATATTTGCTTTCTCCATTTTAACCACGTGGAGAAAATACATATATAACACTCTAAAACCGGGTGACAAGTAAGATGCTCAAAAGCATCTTTGTTCAAGATGGAAATATAAGTGACATCTGAGTTTAACATGGATTTCTCGAAAATTCTGAATTACATCTTACTTAATATCACTTTCTGTTTAAGATGTATCTCATTTTCAAATCCTTTCCATGCTAAAATGCATCTTAAAATTTAGTATCTTAAAGTAAGATGTAATTTGCTAAGACACTTCTCAAATAAGATATTTGCTAAGACACTTCTCAAATAAGAAGTTTGCTAATAAGACACTTCTCAATTAAGATATTTGCTAAGACACTTCTCAAATAAGATATTTGCTAAGACACTTCTCAAATAAGATATTTGCTAAGATGCTTCTGAAGTAAAATGCTTATGTAAGACACTACTGTAGTAAGAATCATCTTAACAAACAGTTGGAATTCAGGATAAGATATTTAGAATTTTAGATGGCACCTTCTAACTAAAAATTGGTTGCATCGATTTAGATGCCTTTAGTATCTTACTTTAAGATGGATCGGGTTAAGAGTGTACGGCATACTATTTGAAATATCTGTAAAACGGCGAAAGCTAAAAAATAAAAGGGATTAAAATTTCTTCAAATAAAATACATTTACAGTAATGCAATTTCCTCATTTATAAATTGTTAACATTTGCATTTTATGTCTGTATTCGTGGTATTATTTTCTCTGGAAAGTGGAAACTCATTAGTCTCCTACAAGATTTACTTCATAATTACCATGTGGGGAAAAAAGATATAAGGGAGATAAAAACATAAACATAAAACCACAACAAACGCAATTTAAAGTTGAAAAAACCAAAAAGCGAATTACGTACTCCGAAACTGGCTAAACAACAAGAAAACTCTATGGGTGTGAAGCTGTTCCTCTGCAAGTCATAAAGTTGTAAAGCAGATATTTGTAATGTAAAAAAATAGTGAAGAAAAAATATACAGGCCAGCGAACAATAGAGCATTTTGTGGTGCAAACGAGTTTTCATTTTTGAAACGACCTGAAGATGTTTCACAGAGCAGTAGAACGAGTTGGTAAAAGTTCAAAGAAAAGAAATGAGAAAATCTCATAAATCTTCAAGGTTAGACTTTTGGTCACTACATTGGAATTTTGAGAAAAGGTATCAATCATTGTATGGGGTGGGTTATTCACCTACCCTGAAATTCACACAGGATATATAAATTTTTAAAAGAAAATTAATGTCGTTTTCCGTTTTCCATTTCGATGAATATTTCCGGAGATTTTAGCTGTTAAAGGAGAACTGACAGGGTAAAATTTTCAATACCAAACCAGTGGAAAAATTTTCCATACCATCACACCATTTATCAGCAAAATACCTGATTTTTTGAAATTTTTTGGTCGATTCGTTATTTTTGTAAAAATATCCAAAGTTTAATAAAATCGGCCACCAGCGGCCACCGGAACGTCAAAATATACGCTGCCATTGGCTGAAACAACAATGACGTCATGCCCAACTCGGCCTCATTAGCTATAAGGCAGCCTGGTCCAACCCACAGTCGGCGGTTAGCCAATGGCATGCTGGTAAAGTTTCCCTCCTTGATTTTAAATAACTCCTTCAATAATTTTCTAACAATTATTTTAATGGAACTCATAGTTCTAATTTAACTTTCAAAATCTACAGTTTTAATGGCATGGGACCTTACAAAACCGTGTCAGTTCTCCTTTAAGAGAGTATGGTATGCCTGCTGTCTCTTGAACATGGGACCCAACAGGAGTCAATAATGAAACTTTGCCTCATTCTCACTCTGTGAATGTTAATTTTTTTTACTATTTCCATATCTGGTGTTATATAATATCAGGTTATAAGTGAATGTTGTACATAACTTGGTGTGGTATACTGTAACTCCATATGCTAACTAACTTAATAACTAGATGAATAATATTCAAGTAGTATAAGTAACGAAGTGCTGCCTACAAAGCATGAACACGACTGCCCTTTTATACCGATTAGGTGATTATTAAATACCATATACAGGGTGATTCACGACTGTGGTGCATTGCTAATAACTATTGAATGTCATAATATTTTCCATAAACAAGTATGGCAACATGATCTACGATTCGGGGGGACACATGCTCATCTATGTTTCAATGACTTTCGTACGTTCCAAAAGGGATTTCGAAAACCTAACTTTTTTAATATTTAAGATAGAGGGATAGTTTAAATTGGAGAAATAACAAGGACATCCAGCTGATTCAAAATTAGTCAAGATATTCAGAATTAGTCAAAACCAAAACCATGTGTGTTCGAATAACTAACGCGCACCGTAATTGTTTGCTGCACAACAATGCTTCGCTGCATTGCATGGCGACGAGCAAAACATAGGACACCATACAGTGAACAATGTTTATTACGCAGAAAGAAATGATCGAGTCACATTTTATCCTTGCACTTAATTGAGAATGTTATTGACAATTTAATCCATTAAATTATATTGTTCACTGATACAATTTTACTTTAATTGACTCCTGTTACATTTAACCCCAGTCTACCCTAAACAAAGTTCTGCTAAGTTTTTTAATTGCAGATTATTGTATTATTCACACATGACTAATCATTATTAAAGGTGAACTGACAAGGTTTTTCAACATACCCTGAAAAAGCTAGCATTTGATTGCCACGAATTTAGGAACATTGTCTGAAAATTTGAGGCCTTTTAAAGCATTAACGCTAAAGATTTGAATTATTTAGTTTCATATCTGTGGAGTGTACCAATTAGTATATTTTGAGATACGTACACTGCAGCGCCATTGATAAGCTCTGCCATTGGCTGAAAATTCCAATTTTACCAAAACAGGACACTGTGACACCAGCGCGGGGACACCATCCTTCCATGACACCCTCTTTAACTACTTGTAACTTTTTGTAACAATTTTTTAAAAAAGTTTTGTTTGCGCCAATCGTTTTATTGGCATCAATTACATAGAATTACACACTTTCCAGGGTATGTTACAAAACCTTGTCAGTTTACCTTTAAAGCTACATATTTTGTATGTAAATCAATTCTGCCGTGTGCAGCTTATTATTTCTATAGTTATATTTCCAAGACAAACTTAGCAAACTTATGGCTTATACTAACATTGATTTAAATAAATAAATAACTAGCATTGAGTTGTGAACAAGCTGTCTGGATCTGCAATAATATAATTCTCATACACGTGACGAACGTGTGCACATGTACTTGCATACATACATATTTCACTTCTAAGTCTTATATAAAACAGCAGTTACCCTCTATAGACTTTTGTATCCTTGAAACTTTATATACGAAAACAAAAAGAATATACTGAAGAGGAAACAGACAATCGAATTGGGAGAAGGAGGAAAAAAATTCAGCCAATTGAGCTCTCCTACAAGAATGCTTTAGGAGCCAAGCAGTCTGTGCGAATCGGTGCTCACAAAGTTAGGCCTAACTCTAAAAGAAAATCTCAGTGCCTACCCCCTCCTCCTCCAACCTCCTCTAACACCTAACTACCCGAACTCACCTGAGGGCTTCGGCTTTTTGCCTACACCCCCCCTCCCCCCACAAACCCCGCCAAGCAGTCTGACAAGATTCTTTCGCAGTTTGCTAGCCTTAAGGCAAACAAAGGAGAAAAATGGTATGAAAGAAAAATGCTTGCTTCTCATTGCAAGAGCACTACAGCAGAACAGGAAAAAATGAAAAACAAAAAACAGCTTGGAAATTGAGCAAAAAATCATATGTGTGTGTGTGCAATAGTAGGAGGTTAGTAAATAGGAAAAAGTCAAAAGCTAGAAAAGAATTGTAAGCTAAGATTCCACCCATTTCAAGTTGTAATTCGCAGGGAATGAAACTGCAAAACTCACAACTTGAAAACTTATAGCGCACCTGTCCCCCTCAAACACCCCTTAAACTTATTCAACTCCCTATACAAACCCTCTTCCCCTAAAAATAAACTCCATAGTCTTGCATACAGTGATGTTATCCAACAAGTAATAACACCCTAATTGTTTCTTCAAGTCTATTTTCCTATGTATAGACTATTTTTATTATTATTGCTGAAAAGCAATATAATATTGGTACTATGCATGTAATACAAATTGTTTACATGTAAACATATTTTTAAAATCTCTGGGTTATAGCATAAATTATTCCTTATATATGTTACTTTATAACATAGACATTTATAAATTCGGATTGAGAACTATAGTATTAATTATTAATATAATGAATGAATGCATTTTGCAAAGTTTATAGGATTTTTCAAGTTAGATTTCTTGATATTCATTGCATAAATAATGTTGTAAACTGAATTAAAAAGAAATTCATAAGTCATGAAATTCGTGTAAGCAACAACATAAATTAAATAAAAGTGGGCATGCAACCCAACTTCATGGAATTTTTCCAAATTGGGCCAAATGTATTTTTATTATACTGTATTTATTACACACTTACTCTTGAGATTTCAAATAAATTCTGAAATATTACTATAATATGGACATTCATTAGAAAATGTATTCAATTTCTTTATAGCTCTGTAATTCATTTAAGGATTGGCTATGTTAGCTTATTTTAGGTTCATGATGAATTGGTAATTAACATGAAATTAGGTTTTGTAGTATATACTCCAAGATTATGGAGGAAATTCGACACATCAACCAATATGCAACAGTTTCCAAGAAGATGGTGTGGCCATTTTACTTTAAAGTTAGGTGTGAACATAATTACTATAATGGGTCTCACCTCAAGGTTGCAGAAATTCCCTCTTGTTTTCTTACTTTATAGAGTAAATCCTTACACCAAAAAACATTCCATTATACAAAGTCGATGCAAAATACTTAATAAAGTTAATTGATGTTAATGTTTTAAAAATTCCACCTAAATATCATGTGAAATAAATTCTTAGCAATCATTGGAATGTGCAACTTTGAGTTGAGACGCACTATATAATGTATAATTTTAATTCTGTCATTGCCCGTGTGTAAGCATTGCATATACTATAGTATTACAGTGCCCTACATTCATTTTCTATGCATTTTTAAATATGTTGATCACCTGTGTATGTACATTACGGTTTAATAAAAACATGTTGTCGCATGAGAACCAGAGAGCTCTATTTAGAATTTTTGACAAAAATGAGATTTTAATGGATTTTGTTACATCTATTCTGGTAGGTAGGTACTACATGCTGAAACCCAGTTTGTAAAATTTAAAAGATAATTAGAGATGCAGTTAACAAAAACATGTTGTTCTAACTGCAGGGCTTAATGGGCTGTTCAAACCTTCCAAGTGGATTTTCTCAGAACTGCACTCTATGTATAGATAGAAGCCTCTAGTTCTAACAGCTGTTGTGTCTTTATCACAAGTTTTTAATTGGACATTGAAAACGACCAACTCGGATATAAGAAATACTCGGATATAAGAATTTTTTTTTCCTGGTCCCTTGAAGTTTCTTATAACGGGGTTTCACTGTATAGGGAAGGCTTATCCAGGTGTCTTCTTATCGAGGTTTGACTGTACTATCATAACTGTCTTTACTACACATGAACATACGTAGGCTATCCGGAAAGTCTTTACCGCTTTTTATTTTAAAATACAAAGCTGTTGTAATGTCAAATTTTAAATATCACCATGCTTAATATGCATATTAAAGTATCGCTTAAAATTATGACCCAGAATGTGAAATGGTTTCTTGGCCCTAGGAAAAATAATGTCCATAAAAGATCGTGTCACAGGTGCCGCCAATCTATTGGCTGTATAAGCATTGCCAACAATAGTGGTTGGAATCCACAATTCGTGCATATTGTTTGTCGTTCAATAAATCAATTCCTAAGATAGTAAAAATTTGTTCCCTTCAATATAAATTGCTCTTCACACCTTTTAAGAGACCAACATGCCGTTTGACAAAGGCGTGACATTTGAAATGAGGTCAAACTTTCAATAAACTTGCTAAATGCACTGGCGGCAACATGAAAAAAATTTAAAAGTGCAGTAATTTATTCTAGGGCCAAGGGCAATTTAAAAAATATGGTAACATTTTTAAAAATAGTATAAAATGCACGTTAAGCGTTTTGTTATTTAACATTTGGCAATACAACAGCTTTGTATTTTTAAATAAAAAACGGCAAAGACTTTCCGGATGGAATGTTCTTTAGGGTATTAGGGTATGTACACTTATAAAGTATGGAAATGAGAAAAAGGAGAAGGAGAAGAAATAAAGGATGATCATAGGTGGAAAAGGTTGGTTATAAAAGCTAGTGCTTGAGGGTTGTTTTTGGGTGTCCATCGTGGCCGTTTTCTCGTGGGCAGCTCTTTTCTTTGCCCTAAGGAAGACAATTGAAAGCCGCCGCCATGTTTATAGCTGTCGAGGCAGCGTTCTTTGGCCCGCCCCTTTCTCGCCTTTTGTTATTTGTTGCCACCCGCTTGTTCGTTTTTGCCACCTTCTGTACTAATCCCCTCACCTTGGAGCACCTGCAGTCGTGTAAAGGGCGATTGGGCGAAGGGATTTCACCCCTCCAAACTACTCCACCCCTTTTAACCTCTTCTCTTTTCTACGCCAAATCTTTTGCTGAGCATTTTTCGGCGGTCTTTGAATAAAAGCCATCAACCAGCCAGATGAACAGCAACAACAACAACAACAACAACAACCAATGCCTAGATGATCATGACGATCATCGAAACAGAAACATGTTGTAAATATTCCCACATTCAGATAACTATCTATCTTCACTAATTTTCCCCGTCTTTTTTTTTTTAAATAAATTCCCTCTCTCCATTTTTATCCTGATTTTTTTTTTTAAAGCCACCCACAAAACCGAACATGTTCCAAGAAAAAAATCAAAATGTCTTTGTGGTTTCTTATGATCCGAAACGAATTTTGGCCTAATTTACATTCAGGCCATTTATGCCAGGTATATTATGAGCAGGAATAATATTTAAGGTGACAGTTTGCTCTTGTGGTCAACCTTGGCCGTTTTTCAGGTCATTATTTTTTTTAAACACTATATACAGAAAAAATTCTATAGGTTCTATTTAGGGAAAAGTAAAAATGTAAAATGGTGGACAACTGTACTGAAAATATTGCTGTATTAAACGAAATGTGGAATAATATTACAATTTAGAGTAATAATTATTCAGAATACTTATTTTCTAGACATCACTACATTAAAGGTGAACTGACAGGGTTTTGTAAGGTACCCTGATAATTGGTTTGTAAGTAGCTATTTGTGTCCCTTATA
>JAQFZQ010001943.1:0-16309 GCA_034696005.1 Glomeris marginata
TAAAACAAAGCGTTTACAACAATTTCCAGCTTTCCTCTAATTATTTCGAACCAAAAGTCTAATTTCCCTGGCCTAGACTGGAATATCAACAAACACAAACATTTTGGTATCAAATTACACAATAGGGCCCCTATTCTTTCTATATAGCATGCCCTATTCCAAACCATTCTTTGTGGTGTCAGTCAGTTTAGTGGAATCCTTTGACCTACACAAAGCCCACTATAGGAAGAAAAAAATGGGGTGGGAAGAAAAAGACATAAAGAAAGTGGGGGGAAGAAATACATAAAATGGGAGATGGAAAAGCGATGGGGAAATGGGATAGGTCCATTGGGACAAGAAAAAGAAGAGAAAAGAAGAGGAAGATGGACGATAACACCCTATCCTTGTATATAGTCCATTCAGTGAAGTTCAATACCAAGTTTCCACATATTTTAAGACCCCCTACAACTCACTTACAGCTTCACTTCATATTCACATAAGTATATATCAAGAAATCTGAGCCAAATTACATTTTATGCATCGGGAGGTAAAATAATAGTGACCGTATTTATTGCATGTATGGCACGCCATCAACCTCACACACTACAAGTCACCGCCCACCAGTACAACACTGTAAATCACGTGACCTCTGAACCTTGGGCAGAAATCGATACGTCACACACATAACCGCAATTTACAAGCAACCTAATTTGTTTCTTCTTTATTTTTGATATGAAAATTTTAGCAATAGGCCTGTATGTTCAACCAAAGCGCTGCATTCAAAATTCAACCAAAATCACGATTTTAAAGGTTTTGGATTATGAATTTTGATTATGGATTTTGACCTAACAACTGCTGTGTAGAGAAGCCATATTTAGATTAGGCCCTGTTAAATTTATAATCAGATTTTAATAAGTATAATAATCTCATTTTAATAATTATAATAACCCGATTTTAATAACTCTAATATCCCGATATTCATTATTTTAGAACCGTTATTTTGGTGTTAATATTGAATGCAGTCAATGTATACATATAATCTAACAATAATTGTTATTTATTGCACTTGTTTAAAATTTTTAAAATTCACGTTTTAATTCAAGTTGCCAAAAATCACAGTAGGTGACGCTAACAACGCTGGCTTTCAAAATGGCCGACAATGCATTCACAGTTTTCGTTATTAACATTTCCATTTTTCAATTTTTCCTGCAAATAAACCACTTGATACAAGTTTTTCACTCCGTATTTTCATTAACATTTAACATTTCCAAATAAAGTTTTATGTATACCTACTGCATGTAATTCCACGTTACTGAAATTACAAAAATATGAATTTGATCAGATTGCACGGAATCATATCCGAGTTCATATTACACACGAAAATACTTTTCCATTTGACTTTTTCTGCTGAGTTATAGCAATTGGGAAAGCAATAAAGTTTCAGATGAAAAAATTGCATTTTTACATGTAACCAAAATATGCTCCAAAAAGAAAAAATCCATTACAAATTCACCTTATTGATTAGTCATCAGCCAATATAACTATATATAAGAAAGTTATTAACGTTATTAACATTCCCTTAAATCCTGTATTCACCAAATGATGCAAAATATTAATTTATGAACTATACATTTGCATGCAAATGACAGATTAATGCAATTAACTTGTAAATTCAATGTACTAAATACATTATTCAATTATACTCATGCACATTTGATGCACATACAGCTAATCTCTAGAATTTTCAAATTGCAACTATAAATATCTAAATACACAAAGTTCAATATTTTCTCTAAGCTACACCACTTTATCCAATTTCTACTTTACAAATATCCATACATCATGTTGAACATCCTATTATTACTTAATATTTATTATCTTAATTTTACAAGCTTAGTTTTCCCTCAAATAATGTTTTAGGGGATGCAACTTGATTCATTTTGCCCCACTCACGAAACAAAATGGCCGTCTGATGCTCTCTACACCTTAAATGTGTTGCGCAAGTGCTATATATATAGAGATTTTTTAGTATTTCTCCTTGACATGGATCCGAAGTATACATGGGATAACTTATTGGACTTCTTGTGATGAATAAATCGATATGGGGCACCGAAGAAGACATCAATTTCAATTAACGTCCATATTTCTCGCACAATTTCGATCTCACATGTAATGACGTCATCATGCTGAAATGTATGCTGTGGAATTTCAATGTTTTTCCTATATAAATCTATTACTAACTGCCTAAATTATACATGGTTCATACCAATCTGTAATTACCATTTTCCCTGAGTTTTCCAGAGTGCTTAGGCAAACTTTCCACCATTTTTCACAAATTATTTTAATTTAAAACACATTCAAATTGCATATTATATTACATCAATTTCTCTGAGTTTTCCATGTTTTGGCAAAAACTTTGCCATATTCCCTGAGTTTAATTAAATTTATGTGACTTGTTAGCTAAAATCTAAAATCCCAGCAAGTTCTACTTATTTTCCAGGTTTCCCTAAGTGGTATGAACCCTGTAATTGCCTAAATTACACTTCCTTAAATATGTTCACTCTAAGAAAAATGTTGGTCATAATGACAAAAATGTTAGTCAAGACTTGTCCTAAAACTGACCAGTTTATGTTAGTCATAATGACCAACATTTGCTGGTCAGCCCCTTTATTGACTAACATTTGCATCAAGTAAAGTTAGTCAACAAGGTGTATGTTGGTCATTATGACTAACATAAACTGGTCAGTTTTAGGACAAGTCTTGACTAACATAATGACCAACATTTTTCTTACAGTGTTGTTCCATTAATTTGAAGGAAAAAATATTTAAGTACAAATAAATACAAGGATAAAGTTCATATTTGCTCCATAAATTTGTAATTTACTTATGTATTTTTTCAGTATACAATATTGTTTGTGTTTTCTAACTCTACTGTTATTAAGAGCAATTATCAATTCAGTCCTGTCCAATAAACACATCTTAACTTCTTTGCATTAATTAACCTATACTACAATTTATATATAAAACCTATAGATTACTTTAATGAATGGTATTAATTTTATTTTACAAGATGACAATTGCTAAAATAGCCGATGCACATTTCAAAAAATCGTATTTTTCCTTCATTTTTCCGGAAATCCTCAAACAAATGCTATCAAAATATTAAAAAAAGCTGCAGGAATGATAATAGGGTATGTGACGTCATAATAGATGTTGTTTGAATGTTTGAATGCAAGGACTTCCAGTTTTGTGTGTTTGGTAAAAATGTGGATTGCATTTACTTTAATGCACCCTAAGTGCAAACAAATGTTAATGTATTTTGCTATCCTTAATATGTTGTGTATATAAAGTGCAAACATATGTTCATTCAGTTCAAAATAGTTCAACTTTTCATGCAGTTTTGGGAAGAACAAATCCATTAATGCAATTAACGTAATTAATGCAACCTTTCAAAATCCAATAATTATATATTGTGGACGGATTTTACATTTAATAATATTCCCATTGATTGCTTCTTAGTCCAATTTAATCCCTAACAACTCTCTAATTTCCTAAATGATGTTGAAGGTTATTTAGCTCCATTTCTCTATAAATTCTGTAATTTCACATGATTGCCAATTGTATTTGAAATATATAATTAATGGTGGCTAGTTGTTCCTGAAAACAAACACCTTTTCTTGCCATTTATTCTCTTTTTTCCTCTCCCAAAATGTGTTTCAATAATGGCTAAGTGCACTTACTATAGATCAATCATAAACACGCCTAAAAGTATCAATTTTAATCGCCTAAAATAATAAATGTATCATTGATTTTTATATATTTTTAGTGGTTTCTTTTCCATGTGCAGCTGCAATTCAGCTTGAGTGCCTCTAAAAATTACCTATCTCTCAAAACTTATTAATGGAGAAGTACTGTGACAAATTACACTGAAAAACAGGTAATTCTTGACTGAATCTATATTATAGAAGCCCACACTCAATTTAATCAAGTTACTTAGGAGCTTTTTTGCTAGGAAATTATTAGTGGAAACCGTCGTCATTGGTTTACTTTATTAATTTAAGTTACTACATTTTATATATAAAGAAGCAGCGAAACTTTGAAAGAAACTTTACACTTAGCCTACATATAATATAAAACTATGATCAATAAATAAATTCAGTGTTTTCAAAATGGGGGCGAAAATTAGATTGTTTAAATAGGAATTCCACTGTACTGAGTTAATTGACTGTTAAGGGAGATGACTATAAGGGAGTTGACTGAACAAGAAATATTTAGTTAGCAAGCAAAGGTTTTATACGGACAAATTGTCTTCATAATGTTCTTAAAAATCTTCAACTGTACATTATTCAACCACTTTACTTACTAAACTTTACTTACTAAATTTCACTTACTAAAATTGAATTAATAATTTCACTTACTAAACTTCATTACTATACTTTACCATCCACTCTTGACTTTACTTACTAAAATTCAATTATTACTGAACTTTACTTATAAACTTTTCTTATACATTACTTACTTTAGTAATTAAGCCTCTAAGTCAACAGTGGAACTGAAATAAAATAATGTGAAGAACTATTTAGGTTATCATTCTTTGCGAGAGAACAGAAAAAAATGGGGAAAATCAATTATTGTTGGCGAGATTATTTGCTGACAATCAATAATGGAGTAAACGAATGCATTATTAGCGAGTTGCCGGTTCACTTTGTGCATATCTTCGTACATAATGTGCACATTCATGCATATATCGCGTGACAAACAGCAATCCATCTTGCGTGCAATATCTACACACATATCACATATAAATTGCACAACTTTAGTGCTAAAAAAGACACACTGAGCGTTTGCAGGGCGTTTGCGCCTGTTGCGCCACCTGGCGTCCCATTTCCCACATTCGATCGCCATATAAACCGTATATAACACAGGGTATACAATGGTGGCATTGTAATAAGAAAACCCATTCAATACTCAAATAACACGAGGAAATATAAGATAGGCAACAAACAGTGGTGTGCATTTGGCTATTATTATACGCCATTTAGCACTTAGACACAATTGAAATTTTTCATTTGAATTACAATACATCACTTTTGTGTATTGCAGTACTATATTTATACTTCTGTAGGTATAAAGTAATAGGAACGTTGAACTTTTATACGTCCACTGCAAACCAGTATCTGGGACAATTGTGTTTAATGTTGCACCTTTCCGGGAAAAAATTATCAAAATACAAACGATTTTAACAGATATCACACCGGAAATTTAGGTTACTATGTACATAAAACTTGTACATATTCAAACTTTCCATCATAGACAGGTTTTCTAGAATAGAAAGGTTTTTACTGTAGAAATGTAAAATTAAACGAATAGATATTATGTATTAAAAGTAAAATATAGGCTATTTCCATATTGAAGCTGATGCGCAATGTAATTTTCAATATATTTTTAATTCGTTTTATATTTTACCCAAATTTGTATTATGTTGACTGGATATAAGAAATTTCAACGTAATACTTTTCCCAGAATAAATTCACAAAGTATAGTAGCGATCGGTTAATCGGATGCAGGGTTCCCGCCGCAGAAGAGCATGAAAAATTTCCATAGCTTTTCCAAAACTTTTCCATACTTTAATAACAATTTTCCAGACCCTTAAATTCGACTAGTAAATAGATTTTCATAACTATTACTTATAGCAAATAACAATGCAAGTAGAAACATTATCTTTGTCGCGTCGTTCAATTTTACGTAAAATTTATCATGCTAATGAATTGTATTCACGGATTGAGATTCTTCTTTATCAACCTTAGCCCTTTTTCCATACCTTTTCCAAAACTATACACCATTATTCCTATGCTTTTTCCAGGTCTGGGAAACAAAATTAAGAATTTCAAAACTTTTCAAAACTTTCCAGACTCTGCGGCATATTTGTGAACATCAATAAAACCAAGAAGTTGGTTGAAGCGTCATTGATAATTGCTGCCATTGGCTCAAACTGCTCCAACAATCTACCTCATTGGCTATGGAGCAATAGACAACATGCCATTTTGACGCCAGCACCGTGACACCACACTTCTGTGACACAAAGGGCTTCACAATCTCTAACTATTCTTAACTTTTTTATTTATTTGCATTTTTATTTTATGCATTTGCCTCTTCTATAAATGAACAATATAAATACTAAAAGTAGTGACCAGGATATAACATGGCAAATAAAAATAGGGAAGTTCATTAGAGCAATTAGTTGATCTGGACAGAGAATAATGCGATTGTAGCCATTAGCACAATGACACAACCGTCCAATCAAGGTCCGAGTAACTTTACTCCACTTTGGCGTTCATCCACAAGAAAATAGTTCAGTGCAAACGAGAGTTACGAGCAGCTTAAAAGCATTTCTAGCTCTTTTAGAAGAGACAGTGTCACTAGCTGGACAACTGCGCATGCGTCACATACTCAATTCGCCAAAATGGCCGCTCATTCGCTCCATTTAAGGGTGTAAATGGTCCCAAACCAGCATACCAACTTCAAACTATGTACCTAAACTTTCCCTGACCTTACAGTTCCCAACATTCCTCCCATTTCCAAAATATACAGTGGAATTTTATTTTTTTACAGCCAACTCCTGGGAAAATATCACCAATATTATGTTTGACAGAAAAGAAAGTTGCCTGTAACCCCACAGTCAATTTTACAAGCCATGAAGAGAAAGTTGACTCTAAAAATATAAAGTTATAGGAGTAAAGAAATGGTTGATTTTCCCGAAATATACAATAAAATTTAATTTCAAATAATTACGATTACATTTTTAATTTCAAATAATTACAATAAATTTAATTTCAAATAATTACAATAAATTTAATTTCAAATAATTACAATAAATTTAATTTCAAACAATTACAATAAAATTTAATTTCAAACAATTACAATAAAATTTAATTTAAACCAATTACGATGGCAAAATGATCACACTTTTTAATACATCTACCGAATCACATGACCATATTGTATACTTACAGTAGGTATTTGAGTTGACTTAGTCCCCCATTCAACAAATGTGAATAGTATATAAAAGCTGGCCATCAAAACCACGCAGAGAAATCTTAGTTTTTATTCTCCCAATATATAAGTAAAATTAAGTATGCGTAGGTTTAGCATGGTGAAGTACAAAAAGCATTAAGTTATTGATTATGGTAGTAGGTGAATTTGCACGTTGGTCACATAAAAGGGCCGACAATCAATAAAAGAGCTCATCATGCATCATCTTATTTTGCGTTGATCCGCAGCAAGTAGTAGTGCGCATGCGCATCGCTTTAATTAAATCCCACATATACAATCAACAACAATGCTCTTGTATATATGTTGTCCATACGTTTCCGGTTAATCCAACATACGACCAGGCTTAAATCACTAAAGAAGATTATCAAACAACACACACTATATTCAGACTTCTTAGAAAAACCGAAAAACCAACTCAAATCTCCCTTTTTATACATGACTTATAATATAACACATAATTTATATATTACAGGGTTCGCATATAAAATGTGCAACGAAATTAATTACAAGTTATTAGTCTAGACCCTATTCAACGAAATTTAAATTAATTTGCTCCGGGGAATTGTAAACTTTTAGGCATAATTTTTACTTATCTATAAGGGTGAAAAATTACATTTTGTGACAAACTCCTAAAGTAATATATCTCAATGAAAAATACGCAGTGATAAACAATAGACTTTAGCTCATTGTGTCCAACTAAAGTTTAGACTTTAGGCCACGCCCAATTTTGCCAACAAACGCCGCCATTTTACTTATAAATACATAAATTTTTCCTTTTTATTTCCATATAAATTTACTTTTATTTCTTTCTATTACTATTCCAACAAAAATATGCAGTTGATTAAACAGTATGTTATACATACATATAATTATACACCATAAATTATTTAACACCTTTAATGATGTAACCAATTATTTTAAAACCATACGTTTACAAAGTTTGTCATAATTTACATACCTTTTCATTTGTTTAGACTGTTTTCTTTCAGGTGTATTGTCACACCAAACAGTTGTACAGAGTGAAAAAGCTACTGAATTTGTTGCAAGTGTAGCCTATACTACAATACATGGCGTGATGCAACATTATTATATAGTCATGCTTGATTAATTTCTGATGTGTTGCACAATGCATTTCTGAAGAAATAATAAATGGTGCAATGTGACGGAGAAAAATCACAATTTTATCGATTTATCGCTTTGATTTTAATAATAAATCTCCATGTGCAGCGATTTCTACATATTAATATACACAAATACATAACATTTCTCAAATCATGATACACAGCAAAGTATATAACTTTGCTTTGGGTAAAACCAAGAGTGGATGAAGAGGTAGGGGTAAAACTTCACATTCATTCAAATATTTTTTATCTATATCAGTTGACCTTGCATGCAAATCTTTTAAGTTATATTTTGTCCATTGCATTTTGTGAACCAAAACTTTCAATTGTGAAAGTTTATAATAATTTCCTTATGCATGTGTATTGTGATATTAATAAAAAGAATTGATTTAATTGTCATTGTATCATTGCGTTATTAAATAAATGGCAAGTAGCGCCACCTATTGGCACAAATTGGAGACCTAGTTCTTCTGTAATTACACAGTATATTGTATTATTGTGCAGTAGTACACATAGTAATAACTAATTATTATAATCATTAATTAAGTTTTCTTTATCAATAATCCCAGATTTCTTTCATTAATAAAATTAAACCAATTTAAAGATGTAAACCCTATAATAAAATTTATTTAAATCTCGAAACAAATTATTAATAAATTATATGTAACAATTATGATTATTAAATTAGCAACTTTATGAAGTAGATATAACGCAAATATATTGGATTGTTTTCACTTTATAGACTGCATAAATAACATAACAAAATTCAAATTAACATCGTAAATATTATGTTTAGATATAGTTCATAAATTCAGTTTCTTTCATGTGAAGGAAGAGAATGAAACAAACCACGTTCATTACATGTATATAGCTAGGTTATTACAGTACTATATTTAAATTTAACATTTAAAAAACCTTATTTTTTTCCTCTCAGTTTCCTCTGTTTAAATTTTGACATGAAGTACGTGTTGGTGTTACACCTCAAAAGACAGTACAATTCGCTTTTGCAGGTTTCAAATCACTCCCTTGAAAGCAATTGAGCAAGAAAGGCCAATAAAACTTTTTCTAGTCCTTGTTCGATATATAAAATGTTCCAACATCCAATCACATGCGTTTGATCTAAAGAAAAAAGCCACAGAAAAAAGGGCAAATAAAATTGCTTTCTCTAAAACTCAAATACAAAAATTTCAAAAATTGTTAATTCTTAAATTTTGAATTTCATGGGGAAAAAGTTCTCCAACATATTTATGGTTATATTATTAATGGCTTATTAAAAGTTAAGTTTCTAGTCTTTGTTGGCACAAAATCCCACATAGCTATAGGCCTACTATTATTACACTATATCCGAATAATCCTCTTTATCTGTGTTTGAATGAATAAATACACATCTGCGAAAAATCTAGTCACCACCACACAGTTGCATTTAATCCCAATTAATATTCTGTCTTCAGCCGTTCATTCAATGTCAGAACGATTCGTTTCCGGTTCCGGTTAGCTCCCATAAATCACTTCTCTTATCACAATGTAAAAGCAAACTGAAAACTAGCTCCAACTCTTCACCTTGGACAACCATAACACCGACAATAACAATAATCGATCTGCATTTCCATCACAATAGTATCATTTCAATCAAATAATGCAATTTTCCATGTGAAGTAGAATATTAATTAATATAACCCATAATTAAAGCATTATTATTACATTTGTTCAGGTTATTAATAAAGTATATGTCAATCAGGGAAACCTGCCCAAGTTCCAAATATATGTATATTACTAGTATATTATTAATTTAATACATTGAAACTTGTGTATGTTGACCACTCGCAGTTCCAAAAAAATCCGATCAACTTTAAAGGAGACCTGACACGGTTTTCTAAGGTACCCTGCAAATCGACTAACACAAAGTAAAACAGAGAATAAATACTACCAGTTCAAACGGAATCTCTGTGAAAGCTAGTAAAAAAAAGTTATTAACGATCGAAATCGGGCGGCGACACCAATGCCACGCCCAGCCACACCTCCCATAGAGATTTGCAAGGGTGATTGACAGTGTCGCACTTCTGTGGAACCGCCGTGTTATAGGGATAGGAGATGACTAGCGGTTATATCTCTGCAATCGCACAACTAATCAGGCTCAAATTTTATGTGTAATTTTTTTATAGTATACCTGATAACCTGTGCCAAGTATTTTTGAAATCCGTTACCTACGGTATGACCAATTAAATGTAGGGCACTGTACTATTAGTATGCAATACTTATGACACACCAAAAATGACAACCTGAATTAAAATTATACAGTGGTACATTGCTGGGCTAAAAAGCGCCAATCCAGGAAAATTTCGACAGCCAACATAAAACCAATTGGCCGATGACGTCACAACATACTTCTATGACCAGGAATTGCAAAGAAGTTATTCCCTCCAACTTATTCATTATCTCTCTTATGATGGTGTCAAATTACTGGACAGGAAATTGTCAAGGGATCAATTGTATTTTCCCATTTCTTATACAGTGCGCTATAAAATGTGGTAAATATTCAAGGTACGCAGGTGGTCAGATTATGTAAATGTGTATATGTAAATCCAATGAGACATTTCGGTTCCATGAAAAAACGGTCAACTTTGTCAGGTGGTCAGCATGTAAGGGTGGTCAAGTTAACTGTTAATAATAAAAGCAAAAATGTGCAATAAATATTCCTTAAAATCTTCAAAAAGTTCAATACAAAATCTTTCATTGTGTATACCACGTGCACACCATCCCATAATTATTTTTAAGTTTGGAATTATACGCAAAAGCAGTGCAAGTTTTCCATGATATAGTGTTTACCTGAGATGAGTGTGTTTTGTCACGTGATGTGTTTGAACGATCAATCTTATGGGGGCTAATACGGTTCAAGTAATAACATGAAAGGAAGTACGCTTCAACGACAATATTGGCCAGTACAATGCGCATGCGCACAAAATCATATCTTTGCCCACCAATCACGTGCCAACTCAACCACCCAACACCAAAATCCACTTTTCAAAACCCATTTATAATTAAACAAATGCTTTCAGTCTTACATTTAATTCCAATAATTGCAATACAGCACAATGTTTTTCCTTAACTTTCTACTAGATGTTTCAGTATTTTAGGAAAAACAACTTAAAGGTGATGTGCCAGGCAATTTGTCATTCAATTCAATTCATATTTTGCCAGAATTTGTAAAATGTTATTTGTATCAAAATATGAGAAATTTCAATGTGATACTTTTCCCAGAATAAATTCACCAGGTTTTCCAGCTAGTGCTTATGCAAAATTTCTAGTGCATATTCTATGCAGGTTAAACTAGTTTTATTACTACAACTATTATTTCTAAATAATTGCAAATTAAAACGAATTCCAATTGTAACATAAATTAATATCAATTTCAGTTTTTCAGGTTTCGGCATCATTTTGGAAAATTTCATGTTCTTCCTCAATTTCTAGCCTATTATTCTAAATTCACCGATTTTTCCATGTTTCCCTGAGTAGTATGAACCCTGAGTACATGCAAAATATAAGTTATAAACTTCTAAAATGTTTGCAATTTGAACTGAATGAAATCTAATGAAAAGTAGCCGTTTGTGACCGCGTGCTCCACCTATTGGCCACCAGCACAATTAACATGAAATGACGACCTACTTCGGATTTATTACACTATATACATACAGCACATACAAACAAAAGTAATATTCCCACACTGATTATATGCACTGCACCTCGAAGATTATCCAGTGTAATGGATATAAACATGCAATAAAACTCGGCTTTGCTGTGCAAATATCAAGTTATGTGATGTGGCGGCCATTTGCAATTCAAGTGCAATATATTCAAAACCACAAATTAAATACTGTATACTAAACAGAAGGTTGGGAATAATATTGCTCACCGCAAATCTTCCACTCACACTATAAAATCCCTCAGATATTATCATAATTGAAGTCATCATTTCTCAGCATATCTGCAATAAAAGTTCGCTGCAGTATATTCGCAAACATATAAAACACATTTTTCTCAATTAGCATACATGAATTAAGTACCTACTACATAAATAACATTTTACTTAATTTTCTTAATACATATTATATATGCAAAAAATAATACATTTTGCCATATTTAAATTATTTTTAATCCATTTAGATCATGTATTATATATAAAACTTATGCAAGATAAGTCATTTGCATAATTTCAATGAATTCCAAACTGCAAATTCAAACTATACAACAAAATACAAGGAAGTGCAAAAGTAAGCTGACAAAGATAATTCAAACAATTATTCATACACTGTAGGTATATACTATATATAATATACATTAATAAAAAATTCAACATTTGGAATATATTATTATAATTGTACTGTATTTTAAAACATGTTAAATGTGATGTATTAATTCTGAAAATAAAGACTCATTTGAAAAATGGATTACATATAGTAACAAATAAACAGTGATTTTTTTTAAGTAGGGCTAGCCAAATAATCCAAAATCTCATGAAAATGTAGTAGTTAATTTTTAATTCAAAAGTGGATAATTTACTTTAATTAATCATAGGCCTATAGCATATCTCATATTTCCACACCTCAACGGATTATCAAATATAGTAAACAGAGGTTTGTTTGTTTCCAGATTTTTGTTAACCGTAAACCGATTTTGTCCTCGCCCTGTATATACTTATGTAGGTACCTATAGTGATTTAGGGTTTTATTTACTTACTAATTACGTTATCTCTATACACAATTTCTAGTAATTAAGAAACTTTCAACTCTTTTCAAACAAAAGAGAAAGTTGAATGCATCTGAGAACCGTTGTGCTGACATAGCGTAAAGTTGATGGGAGAAGAGTGAAATTTTCGACGCGAAACTAATTGATGGGAAATATTATTATAGTGATAAAAAAAGAGTGTGATCATAACGAGATCATTCATTAAGGATGCTCGTAAGAAATGTTTAACGGTTGCACGCATGCGCACATCCACATGGTTTTTACACGCGCAGCACCAAACCGAGCGAACATAATGTCAAATTGCACCATTTTTCAATTACACTTCTGCCTCCTCTAACTATATAACCGTTAAATTAATCTCTCAACCTCCTACTCACATATTTCTTATTAATATTCACGACAAATGGTTCACTTTTCACTTCACCCCCATGCACTAACCAACGGCTCATATCAATCTGTGATTACAATTTCCCTGCATTTTCCAGGTTTTTCAGTGCGCTCAAGAAAAATTTCCAGAGCATTTTTGTGGATCTTTTCCGTGTGAAAATTCTGATACTTTCGGAAAGTATACCAAATATCACAATATAACTTGAGAAAAGCTTTGAAAATAATTAAAAATATGAGAAATTGCCATGATACTTCTCCTTTAAACAATTAATAGCCCTAAACATTTTAAATAGACAATTATTCAACTCCGCGAGTTCGCCTAAGTTTTCACAAAATTTGGCAAATATCCAGAGTTTTTCCTGAATCTGTACTTGATATCTAATTTCCCTGAATTGTCCAGGTTTTGGCAAAATCTTGGCAAATTCACTGAGATTTCCATTAAATTTGACTAAAATTTAAATTCCCAGGATTTTTAAATTAAATCTAAATTCTGTGCGTTTTCCAGGTTTTGGCAAACTCTTTGCAAATTCCCCGAGTTTTCCAGGTTTCCCTGAGTGGTATATGAACCCTGCAGCATAAATTCCACCATTGTCGAGCTACCTTTTTCCAGTTTATGATTGTCAAATAAAATACAAGACTTATCCATGCAGTGCATTTAAATACATTGCACACAACAAATACATACATATTTTGCATACTAAATTGCATGCAAACAATCGCAGTCCCTCACCACCTGAAGTCAACTAAAACATATGACTCGTGCTACTTTCTGCAATAACTCAATATCAGCTGTTTCGGTGGTTTGACATTAAAGCCACAGGTATACATACTACTGTATGGGGCATTAATCACGTGCTTCATATATCATCAGTCTGAGAGTTAGAAGTCACTTAGTGCGATCAATATTTAATACTCGCACACAGCACAACAATATTTCGTGCTCACATCTAATGTAACTTGCTTACTACACAATATATACTAATATAACCAGTTGCATTGTACATCATGTGACACGGGCAATCCAATATTATACATAACTTTCCACAAGTTTATTTGACCTTCGTATTTATTTTGTTCTGGCAAACTATAGCCCAAATTCAGTATTAAAAATAACAAAAGAAATGGTCGAAAGTGGACAGAATGAAATTATATTGATTTTAAATGAAATGAGACAACAATGTATGCCATTTTGGACTTCATGCAGCATCATGATAATGTCAAAGTTCCTGTAAAACAAATAACAGTGACATCTATTGGAAAATTTTTCAAATTCATATCTGTCAAATCATAAATATAAATCCATCTCCACTGAGTTGTCAGTCATTTTTGAAGTTTGGGATCTTAGTATTACATTTGGAATAACTTATAGTGTACCGGTATATGATTTAAATGTTATTTTTAATGGACTCAATATTAGTTGCAAAAATGTAGTTCTTAAAACTTAACTTTATATCATTTTAAAAGTTTTGAAATTATATTAAATTCCTTAAACACCACCTTAAATTTAAAAGTACTCGGTAATAAATTGCAAACAAACCCTGTTATTATTAAAACATGCAAATGATAATAAAAAAGCTATAACACAAAATAATAACCCTGTTAACACAAAAATGTACAATATAAAATTATTAAACAAATTGTCACCATTATTTTTCTACTAAATACGTACACAAAAACTTTTCAAAATATAATGCTGTAAAATATTTAAAAAAGCTTCCTATATTTACTGCATGAAAAATGTTAGGACACAGTTTACTTTTTTTTATTACAACTATATACAATGTATTGTATTTGAAATATGAAGTGCAACCATGAGCTACGTACTCAATAAATTACCTAGGTGAACACAATGACAGGACATGCTTTGTAAAAAAAAGTACATAAACCGTTTCAGGTATTTGAAATTTTTGAAATATGCAGCTATTTAGAGAATATGTTGCCATGTGCTTAATTCAAAAGACGGTGACGAGCAAAGCTTAGATTATAGTGTATGTCTGAAAAGAAATAACCTACAGACTTCATGTAACGGCTGTGCTTCATCGATCCACTCAAAATCTAACTACGCATGCGCAAATCCAAACACCAATCAACAACATTGCACAATATGCAATATATGCAACAAACAAACCCAAACAAACCCAAACATAAACTTCATCTTCATATGTAATGAAAGCAAAACTTCCACATTCTTTTCCTATACAAAAATTTTACAGAAATAAGATGATGGCGAGCAGCAAAAATAAATGGGTATGGATGCAATATGAAGTTAAAGGTGAACTGATTTGGTTTACCAATTCACCCTAAAACTTAACTTGCATAAAGTAAAAATAATGAAGAAAGTAAGTGTTGTAACAAAATCTCTGTGGAAATCAGTAAAAAAAGTTATTAGCAATTAAAGTTAGATGGGGTGATCATGTTTGGAGGTTTCTCTATGCTAGTCGACCTCCTACCTGGCTATTATAATTTTTTGTACTAATTTCCACAGAGATTTTGTTGCAACACTTGCTTTCTTCATGTTTTTTCTTCATGCAGGTTAAGTTTCAAGGTACCTTAAAAAACCATGTCAGTTCTACTTTAAAATAAATGCTCATATATGTCCAATTAATATGACATAGTATAACATCTGGCTATATAGAGTTAATATAATAAAATTTAACAGCAAATCATGAACAGAATATATTGACTGCATTCAACCTTAATTCAGAAAAAAATCATGATAACAAAAATCAGATTATAAATTATTAAAACGAGTAGTAAGTACATATGTGATTATAAGTTTGAATGGCCCTGCCGCAGTTGTAAATGTCCAGTAAAGTAAATTGTTTACAGCTGACCAATCAGAAACACATGTCTTTTTGGTCTTTTTCTAAGACTTTGTGTCCATTCGTAACAATAGACTTCGAAAACAGACATTGTTACAAAGCACAATGGTTACCTTTTTTTTTCTTACTTTAAAGGACTTCTGACACGCTCAAGCCTCAGGTAACGGATTTCAAAAATACTCGGCACAGGATATCAGGTATACA
>JAQFZQ010001944.1:0-16301 GCA_034696005.1 Glomeris marginata
TGATCAATAATATTGCGATTATTGCATGAGAGTTTTCCAAAGGTATGTTCAAAAACCTTGTCAGTTCACCTTTAATTACAAGATGTATGATTTGAATGCAAAGAGTGCATGGGCTCTAGAAAGGAGAGGCCAATAAAATATCTGGATTATAGTCCTATCATAAATGCACTTTGAACACCTCTACACGTTTCAAATTAAGGTTAAAAATAGAGACAGCAATTGCGTTTTGATCTACATTTGTTCTGAACCATTGCTGTACAAATCACAAAACAAGGAAACCACACTCGTTGCAGCTTTTATTTTAAGCAATGAACACACCTTTGGAAATGTTGGTTGTTAACGTTGAATTACATAGCGGTCAAAAGAGAAGGGTTGTTGCAGCAAGCTAGCGAATGAGTGAAATCGATACAACACTTTTGCGGAGCGCATTGTTGCTGGCTGGAACATTGCGTCTGTCCTCTGCAATCCAGTTGTGCAGGACATGTTGGTGCAGCTGAAAATCCAATTATAAGTAGCTACGTTACAGCCTACTATATGTACTCTGTCCCAAGATGATATAGCATTTGGATATGTTTGTTCATATTATGTCGTAAAAATGGGATATAAATCATGCACTATATGCAAAATCAAAGGTACCTGTGGTCTCTGTTGGACCAGTGTCCCCCGTTGTACCAGTGTCCCCCGTTGTACCAGTGTCCCCCGTTGTATCAGTGTCCCCCGTTGTACCAGTGTCCCCCGTTGTACCAGTGTCCCCCGTTGTACCAGTGTCCCCCGTTGTACCAGTGTCCCCCGTTGTATCAGTGGTAAGTGATGGTGAGACGCAACATGCCAACGAATGAGTGAAATCAATGCAGCACTTCTGCGGTGCACATTGCTGCTGGCTGGAGCACTGCGTCTGTCCAGTGCAATCCAGTTCTGCGGGACATGTTGGTGCAACTGCAATTCCAAGCATAGTTATGTTGCAGCCCATTTCACTGCCCGATCAAATATGATATTTGGAAACACTTGTTCAGATTGTGTCATAAAAATGTGATATAAATCATTAAAAATATGCAAAAAAAAGTATCTTTGGTCACTGTTGTACCTGTGGTCCCAGTTATATCAGTGGACTGGGATGCATCAGTGGTATCAGTTGTAGCTGTAGTTGATGGAGAGAGACAGCATGCCAGTGAATGTGTGAAATCAATACAGCATTTCTGAGATTCGCATTGCGCACCACTGCTGCATGCCTGTAGACTAGTACAGTCGATACCAGAAGGACATGACTGTCTTTCATCTTCATGTATTAATTAAAAAACAGCTGACATATTAAACTTTCTTTTTAGGAAATATCTTAATTTTTACCTTGACCGTCATTGGAGTTCCGTTTTACGTGAAAGCCATTGAAACTTTCAGTACGGCTACCCAAAATGCAGATGATCAGCGAAACTAAAGCCACTCTCAGCATGATGCCACGGTTCTTCTAGTCTCTTTCGAGAACTCTCGGGATAATTGTTTGTAAACTCCGCTTATATTGCCCTGTAACTAAGTTTTCAAGCTTCACAGTACCGATAACAATATATCAGCGTTCTCAGCTACCATAGCTTTGGAAAATCTACACAAAAGTGAGCAGCAATTCCACCATAACCGCATTTCATTTTATTGGCATTCATATATAATTCTATTTTGAAAAGATGTTTTATGCTACAAATGCGGGAACGCAATGAACTGCGGTGAGTGAAGCAATCGCATCATACTTTATTATGTATAACAACGTGGTGTTTCCCCATTTCTGCCATTTATTAAGATATATTAGGCCGTTGGTTGTCATGTTACCACCCTCAACTGCGATGCACCCTATGGGAGCGTCAGTAAATTGCGTGAAATTCATATTTTTGAACGCACCTTCAACGCGTTCAGCAATTTATTTGTGGTTATAGAATGCTTCACACATTTGATGAATTCTATGTACGTTATGTAACTATTGTATAGGTTGATATTCGTATCCTCTTATTGAATATGCAGTGGTTAATTTATTTGTAGTATCCGATGAACTATGCAAATCTTTAATGCTTTTGCAGAAATGCATTTGCAGCTGTCAAATACTCCGGGAAAATGCGTGCTGAAACGTGACATAATATATTGAAACAAGACATGCAAATTCACAAATTCTTAATGTATTTTTAAAATGACGGTCACCAACATAAATCCCACACAAATAACTTTAATTAGTATTTCATGAATATGGCAACCACACATGCATATGTATAGATTACCATACCATAAAACACATTGTGTGTTCTGCACTGACGCCATTTTCAGTTCCAGCGATTGCAGCGCCTCCTATTCAACTAAGACAGTACTGTAAAAAATGGAGAAAAAACTTAAAGGGTACCTCTTTAATTTGTCCAAACCTTACATTTATCAACGCAGTAGTTTTTAAGTAATAATTTTTTGAAATGTTGTCAAAACTTTGTGGCCACCCTATTACTCGCAAGTTACTAGCAAGTTTAGCAAGTTCTGCCAATCAGGTATTTCTGCGCCATTTGTCATTACTACGGTGATCAAATGGAGTATTGTCTGCAATCAGGAGATTTAAGACAAGTGTGGTTTGCAGGTTTAAAAAAAAAAAAACGTATTCTTGGCTATTGTGCCATATTGTAGAAATAACAATTCAGTAAATAACCAACTGCGCCATATTACCCAATTCTTTCTGTAACACCCCTTCCCATCCTTTTTAATGACGTAATTTATGGACGTTTTATGCTCTCCGCTAAGATAAACAAAGTTTTACGCCACACAGCATGATTGTCATTAACGATCTATACGATGGACGTCAAATGCCACGATGGAATATAATATATGGAAAATAATTAAATATTATGCGATGGTAGTCCTTGGAAATGTAGCTATAAGTTTTACGATCGCATCAATGAAAATTGTTATCGTGCACATTAAATGAAACCATATGTTCAAACCATCGTAAAACGTGCATTAATCATCTCCTTTGGAACAATTCAGTATAAATACTGCAAAAAACATGAAATTTCACTTGAAAGCTGTCCATTTATGACAATGATGTTGCTACACTTTTTTGCTGACATGTCAGACACGCATTTTGAATCTTTGTTGCAAATGTCAATTTTTTTAACGTACCGTTTATTTACTATGACGACAAGGAAAACGATGCATTTCGGGCAATAAGTCACAACGTTGGCAAAATTTATTAACAATGCCATTGGCTGAAGCGCTTCGATGTTCGATTCAGTTCGATGGTGATCGTTGCCATCGGCTGACGCCATTTAGGACATTATGACACCAGCGCCGTGACATCACACTGCTGTGACATCATGCGTCACGTATCTAACTAAAGTGCATCCCAGTCTAATAACAGGAAACCCTGTTGCATTAAACTGATTGGTTGGGGACTGTTTACGCTTCTACTAGCGATTGTTTATGCTTCTTCTAGCGATTGTTTATGCTTCTTCTAGCGATAGAAGCAAAGATGTAGCCCAAATGCGGCGATCGCCCCTCCTGAACCAAAGTATATAACTCATTGGTGAAACAGTCTGCCAAATATGACTGATTCTGAGTTCAGTACTATAATTAATATAAAAAATGTATATTAAAATTTTCAATTTTGGATGCCGTCGTTTGGCATCACAGGGTTAAGGCAAATGCAGCCTGTTGATCTCAAAAAGCTCCTTTTCTGAATCCCCACCTCTCTTAATCAACAATCGTAATTTTTTAACAACCACCTACAACACCATTTTTGATGACGTAATTGATTTACGCTCCCTACACTGTAAGAAATAACGGTATGGAAGCGGTGTGAGTACGTTCTTTAAAAGGGATATGCACCTCAGTTGCACCCCTGGATCAGGACAAATAATTTTGTTACACCTGAGTTAGAAGAGTGATGTTCCTCTATTCAGGGGGTGTATTAATGTACCCAAAAGGTGTTACTCTGTGGACATCGCTTTGCACCCTAAAGGTTGCAAAAAAAAAAAACACCCTTTTTTCTTACGGCGTATCCTCTTCACTGCAATACACAAATTTTACCACAGCAAGCATAATTGCATGCAATTAATGACTGATGACGTCAAATGCGATGATACAGATGATAGCGGCGGAAAATAATTAATTAAATGTCATGCATGCGCACGGTAAGGCCCTTGAAAATGTTGCAACAATATTTACTATTAGGCCAATAAAAATTGTTATTACGCATATCGAAACCACGTGATCATCGCACACACAGAACGTGCATTAATCAACCGTCTCTCGCAACCTGAATAAATATTACAACACTGAAACAGTGCAGTATAAATTACGCGTATAACAACATCAAAATTCACTTGTCATATACCTGAAGTCCTTACGTTGGCCATATATGACAATGATGTTGCTGCAAGTTCTTTTAATCTGCATTTGCTGCACTGCTGCAAATGCGCAGCAAAATGAAGCAAATAAGGATCGTTTGGCCACCATGAACACAGTTTTGCCAGCGGTAGAGTTCATTCAATCCATGACGCTAAGCATGGAGACCGAATGCAAGCGTTTTAAACGTGCAGTTTTCGACGACCAAACCAGTTTAGTCAATGCCTTGTCAAAGTTGAAGGATACCACTGAAACGACTCTACAAGCTCTGCAAAATTTGAACAGAGAAACGCTTTACGAAGCTTTGAAATCTAAGTTCGAATGTGTTGTCGATGACGCAGAATATTACAGACAACAGGACACAAAAGGCTCCGAATGCGACCTGGCAATGAAGTTTGGCACTGAAATTTTTGCCAAGTTAGCCAGAGCGATACTGAAAATCACCGATGACCTGGCATCAGATTGTCACCGACAGTACGTCACGGGGTTTCTGAATTACTTGCAGATTCACAGCGAGCAGCTAATCGGAAATGAACATGTCATCCCAGCAGGAGACGAAGCTGCTCTTCAAGATTTAAAGACTTCCATCATCAGCAACTTGACTCTTGTACGTGATGGCTTGGGGTGTATGAGAGCCGATCTACCTAAGCCTAATCAGGGCGCATGGTTCGCTCTATCGTTTGGAATGGTTCAATACATTGGCGGTGTTAACGAATTAACGAAAAGCATGAACGAAAGCAACGATCTTAACAGTGTAGTACGTTACAGAATGTCCGACATACTTCGTGCATTTTTAAAGAACGCGCGTGCGCAAGTCAAAGTTAAAGGGCCGTAGCAATATGTCGTATAAAGACAAGTACCGACTGCAATCCACATTTATTACAGTCTAATGAATCAGAGGTTTATTCGGGAAATAAATGAAGGTGAATCATAAAGCATGACTTTTTCTTTGTCGCGCGAATAAACAGAATTTACGGGAGAAATATTTGAACTATTGGTTCCAAGTGATGTGACTGGCATATAAATATCGGGTAATTCATAAAGATTTCAGAGGAAATTTGAAGCCGTATTGGAGTCCATGTACACGTCACGTGCATAAAGACATACCTTTTCACAAGAGTTTGGTTTCGGATTTTTAATATACTGTACACAACTAACGTTCAAACTACCTGACAAACTTCATATTTTCCTAAAGTTTACCAGATTTTGGTGACATTTTAACAAGCTCTTTGAGTTTTTCCTGAAGGTTTATCTAATATTTCAATTCCCTACATTTTAAAGTTTTCCCTGAGCGAAACGAACCTTGCCTATAGATATCTGTATAGGTAAATATGAAAGATTAATTCTGTATGTGCGTGTGTCTGTTTTACCGGGATGCATTTCCGTATCAATAATTTTTACGATCGCATAAATGAAAATTGTTATCGCGCGTACAAAATGAAACCACACGATCGTCCCATATTGTAAAACGAGCATTAATCAGCTCCAACACGCTGAATAAATATTACAACATTGGAAAAATTCAACAAAAATTCTGCATGCATATACCAACATGAAACTTCACTTGAAAAAGCTGAAGCCTTGTTATTAGAAAGCTGTCCATTTATGCCATTTATGCTACATACCTCACTTGAAAAATCACATGTGTTATTTAAAAATGTTACTGCATCAGAATGTATTTCTACATATTATATGCACTTAATAAAGTTATCCCTGCTTTGCAGTTAACGTTTCAACAAATATTATTACAAGCATTGTGAATTATGACGTTTTTCAGGGGAACATATGTGTCGACCAACTTGTCATGGAACGAGTCTGTAACAATACATTTCACATGGGTATATACCAACTGGCATTTAGAGTACTATTATAAAGCATTCAATCGAACAATAGGAATCATCACAATGTGTCTTAAAGCAATTCTGCAATTGCAATGCACACAAGTGTGCTGCAATTCATGATGCATATAATAAATGCAAATACAATGGAAAGGTCTTTATGTAATGAAGAAATTTAATGCAATTTTATTCGGAAAAACTACATAATTCGGACACCATGTTCAAACAAACATTGGGGATATTTATCACATGCATATTTTTATGCAGGATGCACAAAGACATTCAAACTTAATGTATGTACATGATGAAATCTGACACACTTAAATGAATCATTCAAGTTAATTATTGAAATAAATATAGAGAACTAGGAAACGTCATTTGCGCTTACTTTATATTGCAAACTTAAAGGTTATTAAATTTAAATTGTGAAAATTAAGCCTCAATTTCAAAGCTGAAGGACATATTACATTAGTTTCAAAATCATTTTCAAATTAAATTCCTTATTGACTTAATTCTCACTCAATGTGTCTGAAATAATGCTCTGCATAGCAACAAATGTCATTAATATTTTACAAATTAAGTATACTGTATGATATAACACTTACATGAGAGTATATGCAAAATTGCAGTGATATTACCAATGAAGATGCAACACACTTGCAATTGTAATGAGGCAATAATTATATCATAGCACACAAATTGAACTAGATACAAATATAATGACTTCCAAGTCTACAAACCTCAAGCAAAATTCAATGTCATGTCTGTAATGTACATGTACTGTAATGCCATTGACTGACAACATACTTCGGTTTTATAATTTATCATTAAGCTATTATTAGTAATACTTTAGAACTTTGAACAAGTTTCTGTTCAATGTCCTTCAAATTCCTGCATTTTGTAGCTACCCTAAACTTCACAATAACTTTTACATTTCGCTTAAATGAACAAATTATTTTTAGTGTAGCTCACCTTACAAAATTGGAAGTTGAACATATGGCGTTTATTTGCTGGCAAACATGCCATTGATTACAGAGAATAGTTTGTATTGTATGGCAGCAATAAACTTCCCAGACATTCAACCTAACTTCTGTCATTCTTGAAACTCTTGTACAATGCAGCTGCTAAATGCGATAATCACCCTCATTGATTATTACCACAATACAATTCATAATACCGAGTATCACACTGTATAGTGTCGAGCAATTCATAAATTGCAGACATTAGGATCATTCCCACATAAGGCTATAAGATGATTATACAACTGGCAAATATATATAGACTAGTTACAGCTTTGCATCCTTGGGGTAATGGGGGAGTAAAACTGATCTGTCAGTCACTTCAAGTGGAAAGAGACCTGGGACATCATGCTGCTAATATTAATGCTATGCATATTGCTGCACAAGAGCAGTGAAGGTCTCAATGTCTTCATGAAGCCAGTTGCTGGCAATGTCCTGGGCAAGTATTTCTAAATAATAGCTATATAATTACATTACAAGTTCACGTTAGTTAATAAATGTTCATTAGTGTTTGTAGAGGAAAGACTATCATGCCCCTCTGTAGACTGTACTGGAAAAGCATCATGTAGTTCCAGTTCACAATGTGGATCTGGGAACTTGTGCTGTATTGATCTAGTTCAATCAGTAGCATGCTGCTACACACCGACAGCAACCACAGCAGTGGCCACAACTGTTGCAGGTAAGCATATTTCATTTTAAATTTACAATACATAAATGAAATCACTCAAAGAACCATTCACCAGCAAAGGTCTGGACAGTTTTAGAAATTATACATGGATGGAACTGCATAAACAAACCTATATTTGTACACTACATTCAGTTTCTTTTGGGATTTCTATACAGTGCTTAGTCATACCCTTTTCAAACGTGAATAATGTACATTTTATATCATTTCCTATATAATTATCTTTCAGGTGGGAGTGGATCATGTCCGGCAATTGATTGCACAGGACAGACACAATGTTCTAGCAATGCCCAATGCACATCTCAGAAATGTTGCATTGATATAGTACACTCCACCGCGTGCTGTTACAATCCAACAGGAGTTACTACTACAACAGGTCAGAGGCCATATATAACGTTTGGAGTGATTAATTTGTTTCAGTTGGACAATCCAGATGTCTCCTTCTTGCTCTCCCAAATAACCCACAAAACATAATATCCGTCCAATGTCTCTACTGCATAGGGTCAGTTCCTGAACACAAGTTATGGGAATAGTTCCATTGTGCTTATAATTGATATACAATAAGGAGCATTCTCACAGGTGGTGCGAGCTGACCATATGCTTCAGGCTTGAGGACCATAGATACAGTAAACTGATCGTATGTGTTCAGTTCGAGATACTATATACTTTAATATTTTCAATATAGTACTCATAAATTCCCATTTTTCTTAGTGTGAACAGCCTGTGGAGATTAGCAATAATAAATATTTCGTTATGTATGGCCACAGTTTCAGTTCCAACGTCATGTCCAGCACTCGATTGCACAGGACAGCCATCGTGTTCTAGCAATCAACAATGCACAACTAAGTGCTGCATTGACACAGTTCATGGGATAGCATGCTGCTACCAACCATCCCTGGTAATAACGACCACCACGCCAACGACTACCACAACCCCTACAACCACCACCACCCGTACAACCACCACCACCCGTACGACCACCACCACCCCTACAACCACCACAACCACCACCACCCCTACGACCACCACCACCACCCCTACGACCACCACCACTCCTACAACGACCACCACCTCAACAACAACCTCCCCTACAACCGATACAACGACTACCACAACCGATACAACGACAACCACAACTGATACAATGACTACCACAACCGATACAACGACTACCACAACCGATACGACCACCACCCCAACAACAACCACTTCTCCAACGACAACAACCGCAACAACGACAGGTATGTCACAGTTCTAAATATAAGCCCATAAGGAAGTTAATTTATAAATCTGTAACATGTAATCGAAATTCTGTGATGAATATAGAATAATAACGTATGTGGCATATTCATGGAACAAATTAGGGAAAACATATTGGTCCATTAATAGAGTTACTATAACTAATATTTTGTATATTAAATTTTTAGTTGGAGGATGCGATGGGTTCAATACGTCAACAGTATGTTCCCCGGACACACTGGTCAATACCTGTTGCACGACAGCGACAGTCGGTGATGATTGCTTTCCTTATGAACAATGTTGTTTGGGAACAGTAAATGGCGAGCAAGGAACTTGCTATAAACAATCATAATATTGTACAACTGATGTTGAATAAATAAATAAAATAAATTACTGATGGAAGAGGCAATATATAACGCATATATTATAAATAATATTCGGACATTGACATCAACCAAAGTCATGGACCCTTTAAATAATTATAATTGATCGAATGCAATAAGGAAATATCGGGCAGCTTAAAAATATTGTATGCAAACCCATCTGGGAAATGTTGAATAGATTAGCATGTATTCATCCGTTTATAGTGCGTAATTCAGAAGCTCGAGTAGGTATATAAACTGGAATAGATTTCATCTAAAATCTCTGGACCAGCGGCAAACTTTCCTAAACGATATTCTAATTCACTGTGAGCAGGTACACACCTAGTTCACAGTAAAGTTGAAAGCCATTAGATTTTCGTTAAAGACAATGAAGTCCGTTTTAGCAGTTTGCGTATTTGTGGCCACATTTAACCTGGGTTTGGTGTGGTCAGCATCATTAGACGTTGAAAAGACATTCGACTTCAACAAAAACGGTCTATTTAAATTCAATAAAAGGTCAACGACAACTAGAGCTGCTACTACTACAACAGGTTAGTAGTACATCTACAATGATCCTTGAAGGTTTTTGCTAGAACAATTCTGGGAAGATCTGAATGTCCACGCCTTCAATCAATGAGATTTATGGACATTAATTTAAAAATAATTTTCTATACAAGTAATTCCTTGCAGTTTGTTTCAGATATAATTGACAGATCACAGAGCGCTTGAAAACGTAACAGGCCTAAGCATATGCTATCGTTTCAGCAATGGTGCAAAGGACCTGTCCCGGGAACAATCCACCACCCCGTTGCATAACAGCTGATGTGTGCACCCGGGATTCTGAGTGCTTCGCTAACGAGATCTGCTGCAGGACCTATTTCGGTGGCCGGCTCCTCAACTTCAGTTGCTGCGTTTCTACCACTCGTGCACTGCAGTGTCCAGCTACTGTAGATAATGTCTTGTGTGTTCCACCTGTTCCACCAATGGATAATATTTGTGGCGGTTCGTCCGATTGTCCCCCAGATCGAATTTGTTGCGCAATGACCAACGATGCGGCAACCAGGTGCTGTGTGTTCCCAGTATGCCCATCACCAATTACAACGAGTTTGCAATGCGTTAATCCTAATGACCCTAACCCTTGCGGACCGAATGATTGTCCGGCAAATCAAATCTGTTGTCTACCTGTCACACGTACTCCTCTTGATATCACATGTTGTGTAGACATCACAATGTCGCCACCGTTCGTGATCCAGTGATGTAAGGGTTGGATACCGTCAGCAGAGGGAAGGATTTGGGTTCATCAAGTCAGATAACAGACCTGACGACGTAGTCATATTTAGAACCACCACATGGGTTTATAATATAGGAATAATTGTTTATGCACAGGTTAACGATTTAAATATATTTACTCATTTTGTACAGCCTTTTATATTAGAAATAAAGAAATGCATCTACTATAGTAGTACACAGCAGAACATTGGTTTTTATAATTTAGTACGTATAAAGAATGAACAACAGGTTTTCCGTGCAGGTTTGCACATAATCGATGTACAGGGTTCATCGAAAGTCTGGTCAAATTCAACACTTCATAAATTATCTCGAATGTGATGGGACTTTTGTTACATTTTGAATATGCCAAACTTCATCTCATTTAAATGTAGAAAACAGAAAGTGGATGAATGACCCAACTGTTAATCAATCGTACATGCTTAACTGCAATTCTAAAATGTTAAACTTATAAAATTGAAACCCTTTCTCTAAATTGACTTAATTACAATAAAGAGTAATACACAATGCAGTTTACAAATGAAGTTAGGACATCGACACAAGACTAGGTGCAAGCACCCCACCACACAACTGGTCCAATGCAACAAGGAAAACGTAATGAGGAAAATGTTGAATACATTGTCAAGTATTCATCCACGTATAGTTTCCCATTCACAGACTACGGTATATAAACTGGAATAGATTTCCTCTAAAACCACCGACACGGCGGCAAACTTCCCTCAACGTTGGACTAGCACAGAGTGAGTAACTTATGCATTCCACCTAATTCATAATTCAATTCAATTTATGCATTACATTTACAGAATTCTATAGACAATGAAGTCCATCTCGGTAGTCTGCATATTGGTTGTCATGGTTATGCTGTGTTTGGTCTGGTCTGCATCATTGGACGAAGAAAAGACATTCGGCTTCAAATATAATGGTCTATTTAAATTCAAGAAAAGACCAATTCCAACGACAGTTAATCCTACAACACGTAAGTATACAGTGGTTCTTGAATATTATTAAAGGCACAGCAAAGCTCTTTTGTTGCACGTTGCTCATTTTGGTCCATATTGCACACGAGTACAATCGAAATCCCAAACTTTTGTTATAGACTAATGCTTACATGGTGTTCTTTTTCACTAAAAAGTTTATTAGTTATTTAAAATCCGAAATTCAGACATGGAAACCACATGTATTAGCTATATTCAACGAAAAAATTGAGTCTCTCCAGATATTTTTAATTTTGGCGACCATTTTACATTTGTGTAAATTTCGGATTTTAAATATCTATATAATTAAAATGTTATTTGAAAATTTCTGCCATAGCAAGAATTTGCAGTTTGATAAGCAATATACTCTAGTAACTCGGATTAGAAGGAAACTTAATCACACCAGAAATGACACGGGTACACGTTGTCTCGAGTCATGTGGATCTGCATCAGTCCTAAATCCCAATCACAAACAAAGACTTTGCACCTAACATAATTTACATGGTGCTTGAAAACGAAATACATCTGAGCATATAATGCTATTGTTTCAGGAATGATGCAACCGATCTGTCCAGGAAACACCCCACCACCTGTTTGCCTAACGCCGGATGTGTGCACTATGGATTCGGAGTGCTTCGACAACGAAATCTGCTGCAGGACCTCTTTTGCTAACCAGCTCCTCAACTTCAGTTGCTGTGTTTCTGCAATTCGTGGTCTGCAATGTCCAAACAACGTAATCCAAGACAATTGTCTAGATGGTGATCAGTGTGGCGGTTCCTCAGAATGTCCTCCAGATCGAATTTGTTGCTCTGTAGGTGACAGTGCAACTATCAGGTGTTGCGTGTTCCCAGTGTGCCCACCACCAATCACTGCATTAACTCAATGTGCTGGTCCAGATAGTGTTTGTGGCCCGCAAGCTGATTGTAATGCCAATGAAATATGTTGTCGCCCTGGCACTAACTCACTTTCATGCTGTGCAAATATCTTAAATTCGCCACCGTTCGTGATCCACTGATGTAAGGGTTACAAAATATCAGCAAAGGGTTGGGGATTACATTACATACATTAACCACGTTATACCATTAATGCACGCTTGTTTTTACATTATCGCACAGGTGGACAATTCACTGGTTTTATCATTTTGTATAATATGTCCTTTATACTGGAAATAAACATTGTAGATCAAATATATTTCTTAAGTGCTCTATTACATCGAGCAGGCGACTCCGACAGCGTTGGAAAAACGAAATTTTGCTATCACTTCCTATTTGCTCCCATTAGCAGAATTCGAATATCTGGTCCCGTAATCACACAAAATGGACCGAATAGGACTTTTTATCCACCCGTATAAAAATAGCTTGGCGTGACAATTTGTGATTAATCAGGTTATTTGTACTGTGCTTATATTGGGAAATAAAGACTTACAATTCTAAAATTACTATAATTATACACGAGCGATGGAATGTGAACACCTATTGGATGCAATTAAAAGGTTTTATTCTAGTAATTTAGGATACAAGTTGATATGATCCCGGTTAGAAATACTGTAGCTGAGCATATCAGTCAATACTTGCATTTGATTTCATGAGAATAACGAGATAATCTAAACTTTTGAACTGTTAGATTAGATACAACTTGACTTACGCATGCAAATACCAAAAAATCTAGCGAGGGACAATGTTATATCGATTGCAAATAGTACACCTTGAACTTGTACTCTATATTGGCAAATATCACAAGGAATAAGTTTATTATATAGTACTTGACCACACATTAGCTGAAGATATGCTGAAAATTCAATTGTTCCTTCTATCAATAAGCATATTGCACACGCAAAGTGACGGTTTCAAGGGTTTTGATGCACTCAAGGACCAGAAAACTGGGCAAGGTAAATAATATATAACTAGCATATAAAATGAACTAGTCAACTGAACAAAGTTTTAAAGGAGAACTGATAACATTTTGTACGGTACCCTGACACTTAAACTACCCGGAGAAAATCCAACGAAGAAAACAAGTGTTCAACAAAATCTATAGGTAGTATATGGAAATTAGTAAGAAAGTTTTAAAATAGGAAGGCCAGAAATATAAGAGGTCAGCTAGCATATGGGAACCTACTAACTTAATTATCCCGTAGAATATAAATTGCAAAAATATGTTTTTTTTCGGCTGATAGTTTGTCGCAACACCAGCTGTAAGAGCACCTGGTCAATTCACCTTTAAACATTACCTGCAGCATTGGCTTATAGAGGATAAGACTGGAAATGAGATTGTTTATCATGGAATACATGATTTACTCAAATTCAAAAATTTCAGCCTTCATTCTTTAATCAATTAACCCTAGAACTATAGTGGTCCCAGGGTAAACTGAGCTCAACCGTATTAAACAAGTGTAGCAGATAGAATTGGCAATCTTAATGAAGCTGATCTCGCACATTTTCCAGTAACTACTCATCAGCAACTGATATGTCTTGGCACTAATCCACCACCCCGTTGCGTATCACCAGAAGTGTGCAATTCAGATGTGGATTGCCTGGACAACGAGACCTGTTGCAGGACATATTTCGATGGACAACTTCTAGAGTACAGTTGCTGCGTTTCTGGGTGCAGACTCCCAATGTGCCCAGCTGTAGTTGCACCGGCCACATGTGTTACGGGTGAAGTATGCGGTGGGACATCGGAATGCCCTGCTGGTCAAGTTTGCTGTTCTATAGGCAATAACGATTCGTTGAGGTGTTGCGTGTTCCCAGTGTGCCCAGCAACAGTTACCTCACCAATGCAATGTAACAACGAATCGGTTTGCGGTCCGAACACGTGCGGATCAAATGAAATCTGCTGCCATCCTGCGACAAGTGCTTTTCCATGTTGTGTAACCGTTTAGTATTACGTACCGGAGAGGGAAATATTCAACCAGTAAACAGATAAATAAAACCAAAAGCTTATAAGTAGACAACACAGGCAATACGTATTTAACATGCTTACACGTATCGGTCAAAATTCATTGCGGTCAGCTTCTGGGTTTAATGTCTACAACTAATGACAAGGTATTTATAAAAATAGTTTCTGGGGAACTCAAAAGGCAGTCCATAACTAAAAATAAATTCCAGCGAAATGTTGGAATTGGGGAGGGACACTGGTCAATGTATCATTCAGCAAGGATCAACATGTAATTTGCCCATGTATAAACAATGAATTATTATAGTTGAAGACATTGCATAAATAAAACGAGTAAGAATAGTCAATGTTTCGTTATATTGGAATCATTATTACCATTCAGCATATGATTAACAATGTATTTTATGGGGTGGAAGTTGTAATAAAAGATTTTTCCAAATCTTTGCCAAGAAGCAATTATTATACTACAAAATAATACAAATTGAATAACTAATATATAGAATGACTAAGAGGTGCTTATAAATAAAGTTTTACAGTACTCCTCCTCTTAAAAATCATTTTTTTAATAAGGCAAATTATGTATACATGTTTGGATATTGACTTCAACAAAGGTGCATGAACCTATCCAATGCAATAAGGAACTATGAGGGTCGTTTACATCCTTTCTGAATTTAAATGGATACCCATCTGGAATATGTTGAATAGATTAACATATGTGCATAGTTGGCCATTGATACACTTTGGTATATATAAGCTGGAATAGATTTAATCTGAAAGCAGAGGACAGTCGGCTAGTTAACTGTTTCCTATCATTGAACTACACTGACAAACAAAATTGCATGTCAATTTAAAGAAAAATTAAATAATTTTCTTTTGCAAAGACAATGAAGTCGTTTTCAACAGTTTGCACGATCGTTATAACAGTTAACCTGTGTTTGGTCTGGTCTGTATCATTTGAATCCAAAAGGACATTCGGCAATGATAAATTCACATTCAATAAGATAACTGGAACTCAAGGAACAAGTTAGTAAACAATAAATGCTCAAGAATACATTTGGGGCAACTAACTTTAATATGAAATTTGTTATTTGCAGATTTAACATGTCCAATGAATCCGGTTTGCAGCCTAACGTCTATCCGGTGTAAAAGCAATGCCGATTGTTACCCTGCAATGCCCGTATGTTGTGCATCACAAGGTATAAGATGTTGTAATCTTGCAAGTACAGGTAAGCTCTTTCAAACTTTAAAAGTATTTGGACACCAATGTTAAAGGTGTACTGATATAGTTTTATAAGGCACCCTGAAACTTAACCCACACAAAGAATAATTATGATGAAATAAATTTTAAGTTTTAAAATGTCAGATAGGAGGTTGACAGGCACAGGAGAACCTCCTAATAAGTGCTAATAACTTCTGTTTACTAATTTCCACAAAGATTTTGTTGCAACGCTTTCTTCATGGTTATTCTTTGTGTTGGTTAATTTCAGGATACGCAACAAAACCATGTCAGTTCATCTTTTCAAATTTCAAAATATAAATCAGTATTCACAAGTTTCTCGGCAAGGCTCGTGGAGAAATCCGTGTGGTGGCGCTGCTATCAATGCGTCCACCAGGGTGCTGTATATGACGTCATGTGATGACGT
>JAQFZQ010001945.1:0-16290 GCA_034696005.1 Glomeris marginata
GCGAACGACCTTCATACTTTTGCCTCTTTTCGAACCGAGCTGCACCACCTAACCAGACACTACTCTTCCACCCTGGTCTCGCTAAACATGGCGGCCGAGTGAGAATTTACCCAGAAGGCGTTGCGAAAACGCCTCCTGCCGGCTTTGAGGTGGGGTTGCATCCATGGCGCTCTGCTTGCCTCTCCATAATAATAAACCTCCATGGTGGAACTGAATTTCATCATTTTTTGGTATCAAAATGGCGCCGTTTTTGGAGTCAAAATGGCGCCTTTGTTAAAAGGTTCATCTTTTTCAAACGGATTATGACGTCAAGATGATATCATCCAGCAAAAAAACTTATTTCCACCGTAAATACATCTTTGCCGAGAAATTTGTACACATTTCTTTCCGATTACACCGATTATTCAAACGTTTTTCTGTAAATTATGAATGATTAGGAAGTTCGAAAAACGTACATCATTTACGGACGACCCCTAATAACCGCCAAAATTCCGCTTAAAAAAGTCGAATAAGAAAGTTGACATTCATACATTGCATATACACACAGGGAATTACGTACCCCTATCTATAACTTTGCCCCAATTTAGAAACAATTGCCGCAATAATAAAGCAATAAACACGAACGTGATCGAAACTTTGAACCGCGCAACTTTCTTGCGCGAGTGGAACAGCGCGTGCAATATTTTATCGTTAACTGAACGGAGATGTTGCGAGCGAATCTGTCCCACGCAAGAAACTCGCGCAACCGACTTCAAAACGACTACGTAAAAATGGTGCGATGTAATCTTGTTCCAAAGTAATAATCGCATCGTTTTATGGCAAAAAAGTGGGGAAAGTGAATCGATTCGATAAGCGTGTTAACGTTTCGGTTGGATAAAGATGTCAAAAAAGTAGGTACTTACTGGAAAAAATCCAGACGCTACAGGTGGTTTCTGGTTTTTCGCGCGGCGTTCTTCGATCTCAATAGGATTAGAACACTCCGTTGAAAAACAGTTAATTCTTGCCAACTCACGAGTAAAATGACGGCGCACACAACTTGTGCGGGCCTATCACCAACTTCTCATGCGCAAATTTATTCTGAAGGCAGCACTTTTGCCGCCTTTCGGTACATCCAAATACCCGTGCTCACCGATGCGCTTCCGCAAACTTTCTGCGATAAATTTACAACTAGTTTTACAAGTGGCCGTCGACCACCAGGGGCGCTCCAACAACCTTGCGATTACTTGCGATTAGCAGCAAGTGGTGGCCAATCCAAGTATGAATCAAGGTACTCGGTATGAATTCTCATTGGCTGCGCCATTTTTTGTCGGATTTCGAATGCGGGGTTGACGTCATAGTTCCTTGTTCCTTGCATGTACTCTTTTCAAACGAGACCTTGCATTGGACCCGCCACCACATGCCGCCCCCACCCCTCCTGATTAAAGTAGACTCGCCTTTTTACACGCGCACCGGCGAGCCTACTTTCACCCCGAAGGGGAGGTTGGCGGCGAGTGGCAGCGGGACCACTGCAAGGTCTCGCTTGAAAAAGAGTAATAGTTAAAATATACGTTCTATTTTCGACAAAACATGGCGGCCAAAATTCGATTGTCCACACTGCAGCGCTCCTAGTGAGATAAAATTGAAACCACGCAGGACTTTTCGTAAACTTTTCGCAAATGACGGGTGGAAAGTGACTTATCTTATTATTGCGTATATAACTGTTCATCAACACAAACCACGTAAAACAACCATTTGTTGACATTTTGAATTATGTTTCAGAAAAAAGGAGGGAAAGAAACTAACATTTCACTGAGCATTCCCGTCATTGGACGCACCCACCCGCCGACTATCGCTCAGCATGCACTCTACGCTTCCAATTAACGAACCCACCCCCTCTTGTGTACTTTTCCTCTTAAAACTTGGAAAAATCCGGTTCAATCCAGAATGTAATCCAGTTTCAAGAGCGGTTTAGTGTTGATTATGCGAGGACATGTGTAAATAATATAAAACAACATTCATAATTGTAAAATGTAACCCAGTTTAATTATATAGATCTATATTTTATGTTTTACCAATTAAGGCTTTACTAAAATCACTAAAATATAAACACACATGCAACTGTAATAAAAGTTGTCAAGTAGTAAATTACAAGTTACTGTGTTTGAAATATGAACTTGTGATTGGCTCATTTCTTTTTCAACCTTGTCGTCAGCACCCAATTGAATTTCTGCTCTATATGTGAAGGGGTTTAACACAATAGAAAGAACAGCCAACATGACTATGACGTCATTTTTTATAAATGGTTATTTAAAGATGAAAAAGGTATAATAATTAAAATGTGTATTAAATGAAATATTGGAAACTAGAATCTTAATTAAATATTTGTTAATAAAGTGAAACCTGTCTATGGTGGAAAATTTGAAAGTTTTCCTGGTGCTTTCAGATTTCACCATTGACAGTTCACCGTACTATAATAAAACTGCAATGTGGAATTGAAACGATATCCTGTATTTTGAACACTTTTTACACAACATACAGAAAAATGAAAACTGGAATGAAATAGTGAAAATTCATACAAACAACTTGTAATATTCCTGAAATTTAAATCGTAACATGAAACAATAAGTAAAGATTTACTTTTAACTTATCTGATTTACTCCATTGCTTCTTCGTCTTCTTCGCCGTTACGACCTTCAGGTCGGTACGGCAAAACTCCTTGAGCCCTGTCAGGATCCTTAAGGTGATGTATCCTGACCATGTTACTAGCCTGCAGTGAAGTCATGTTCAATGGCGTGAGGAAGATGAACTGACGGTAACTTTGGTCCTTTGCGGTCTCCATCATCATGCGCATCGTGATCTGACGATTCACCAAATCCTGAAAATGTAAAGTAAAATTTGTTTGAATCCGTGTGTAATTATCAAATATATATATAACCTCAGCTTTAAATTAAAGGTGAACTGACATGGTTTTCTAATTTATCCTGAAACTTAACCTACGTGAAGAAAAACCATGAAGAAAATTAAGTGTTGCAACAAAATCTCCGTGGAAATTAGTAAAAAAAAGTTATTAGCACTTGAAAGTTTTAAAGTTAACCGGATAAGAGGTTGGCAAGCGTAGACAAACCTCCTAACTTAATTACCCTTAGAACTTTGGGTTAATAACTTGTTTTTACTAATTTGAACAGAGATTTTATTGCAACATTTGCTTTCTTCGTTTAGGTTAAGTAATTAAGTTTCAGGGCTCATTACAAAACCATGTCAGTTCACCTTTAAAAAATTTCGTTGAGATGGTTAATACATTACCATGAAGATGTCAAATTCATCCATCATCCTGAACGGGGACTCTGTGGCGTTCCACAGCGACACCACCAAAGCAACCGTGGAAAATGACCGTTCGCCGCCGGACAGCGTCCGAACGTCGGAAGAAGCCATCGTAGTTTTGTTAGTTTGTACCTGTAACGTAACACAATATAAATCTGATAACTGGCAATTTAATACAACATTACAGAATAAATAATACTAACTGTGATTTCCAAAGTTTGCTTGTCGTGGTCAATCTTCAGATTTCCTTGGTATTGTCTGTACATGAGCGTAGAACTGAACGCGAACTGAACTCGCATCGTTATAAGGTTACGGATGTGCAAGAACCTCTCGTTTCTATGAGCCATGGTAGCGTCAAACGTCTACCAATTCAAATGACAATCACCCCTTTAATATGGTTCCACATATGTATTGAACTTAAAGGTGAAGTGAAAAACAATGAAGAAAGCAAGTGTTGCAACAAAATCACTGTGGAAATCAGTAAAAAAAGTTATTAGCATTTAAAGTTGGGCGGGGTAATTAAGTTAGGAGGTTTTTCAATGCCAGTCAAACTCTTATCCAGCCAACTTTAAAACTTTCAATTACTAATAACTTTCTTTTACTAATTTCCACAGAGATTTTGTTGCAACACTTGCTTTCTTCATTGTTTTTCTTAGTCTTGGTTAAGTTTCAATGTACCTTACAAAACCATGTCACTTCACCTTTAAACATTTCTCATCTTAGTTACGTACCTTAAGAAACTTCGCCAATTCTACAACCTGACGTCTAACCGCTTGATACGTGGTTCGGCTTTCAACGTACCGCTGCAGCATTTCTTCTTTGTCACCGCCAGTCCTGCATATGGACTCACAAGATTAACAAAAAAGCAAACGACATTTATTATTGCACATTATTATTTTTATATGAACTCACAACTCCGCTTCTCTCCTCAATCTCTTCTCAATCTTCGTTATCTCCGAATCGCATTGCTCCACCGTATGAGTCGCCTCGAACCTTTCTCCGAGCGCGTCCGACTCGGCCACGGCCTTCCGTAAAAACAAAAATCACACACTTGTTCAACAAATTCAGAACCTCAACTTTAAAAGTATTAACTGACATTGTTTTGTAAGTTACCCTTAAACTTAACCTACACAATAAAAAACCATAAAGTGAGTTTTGCAGCAAAATCTCTTCGGAAATTAGTAAAAATAGTTCTTAGCGGATAGGAGGTATTTGACCTCCTAACTTAAAGTTGAACTTTAAGTGTTAATAACTATTTTACCAATTAATTAAATTCCCCCAGAGATTTTGTTGCAAAACTCGCTTTATTCATGATTTTTCTTCATTTTGGTTACGTTTCAAATCTTGCAGAAAAACAATATCAGTTAAAATTTAATGAGGTTGTAAATAACGACACTCACCTTTAAGTCATTGTCTCTTTTGCTATTCGCATCAACTAATTTCGCCAATTCCCTTTCGTGAAGCTGGATTTTATCCATGAAATGTTTACTCATGATGCTCGCTTCTTCGACATCTTTGCCGCATTTCACCAAGTTATCCTAAAATTCGCCAGGAATAAAGGAGTTCAATATAAAATATATAATGTTCAATCGAAGCATTAGGCTGAACAGTAGTACGTACTTTATCGGTGTCGTTACTCATTACGGCCTGCAAACGAGCATCGACTTCTTTACACTTCGCCACGCATTCTCTAACTTTCTGCTGACATTCTTCATCATCTTGCTTCTTCATTGCCAATTCTTGTTCCAATTCAATAACCTGTTGACGGGTTCTTGTTTCTTCCTCCTCCTATATATATACAGTAAACCAAACGTCACAAATAGTGATAAAGATAGGATTTATACATATACAGTGGAATTTCAACTCACAAAAACAGCAATATCCGTATTTTCCCCTTCGTCGCTGTTAATAATCTCCGTGATCTTCATCCTGGTCTGACTCAAATTCTCCCTCAACTTCATCAGCTGAGTCTGGATGATCCTGGCCTCGTGATCTTCGTCGGACACCGACCGCGATGTCCTCTCCACTCCGGTCCTCATCTGCTGAACCTGACCTTCCAGTTCCCGAACATCACGTTCCATGGCCCTAAGAATACCCAAATTATTACTCCTACATCCATCTACACCATCAACAGCAAACACAACTGACTGGATGGAATCTTCCACGTTGTTCTGCAAAAGTGTGGCGTTCGTGTTGAAACAAGAATAGTAACGGAACGAAGGTGAAGGGAAGAGTTGGTCTCCGCTGGCCGTGTACGCTTGGTTGCAGTTCCTCGGCGGGTTTCTGTTATTCATCACACTTCTTGCTTCTTTATTGTCGGCAATCAGCAAGATGCTTTCTATCCTACGCTGTAAATTTACAATTTGATTTATAATAAACGCTTTTCATTTTCACGCGCTATTTACGTACCGAGTCGATGAGACAATTCATCACGTTGGGATCGTCAACTTTGACAATGTCATATATTGATGGATAACGACTGGTATCCGCTTTGAACTGTGCAACATCATACACCTGACAATAAACACAGAATTTATTGGATTAATTTATACAGTTGCATCGGAAAATGTTTTCTTTATTTATATGGTGAAACTTCACTGTCCAAAATAGATTTGACCATCTCACTGACTTTTCCAGTGTTTAACCTTGGTTTAACTTAAATTTCCAGAGCATATTATTTGTATGTAGGTTAAACTAGTTTTATTGCAGTCGTTTTTCTAAATAATGTTAATTTAAAACACATTTAAATTTTTATATTATACAGTGAAACTTGTCCATGTTGGAAAATTTGCCTTTTTTTGGACCATTGACAGTATGATTTATTTTTTGAAAAACCTGTCTAAGGCGGAAAACCAGTATATGGTGGTAAGCTTTCCAGGCCCTTGAGTTTCCAACATAGAAAGGTTTTACGGTACAATATATTTATAAATTTCCCTGAATTTTACAAGCTTTGTGCTTTATTTTGGAAAATTCCCTGAACTTTTGTTATCTAAAATATAAATTCCCTTAATTTCTCAGACTTCCCAGGTTTCCCTGAATGGTACGAACCTTGGGCATTATCATACAATATTACTAATAAGAATAATAATGAAAAATAATTTGTAACCTTATTCATTACAGAATATCATTTATTATCATTTTATAAAGATTAATATCAAAATTAAAGCTTCAAAATGCAAATTCATCCTTTTAACTTTGATGGCTTACTTTGATTTTAAGTCTAAGATTTATGGAAAATCCAAGGGAAAAATAAGTGGTGAGTTAAACACACAGCTAGAAGAAAATTCCAAGTTTACTGAAAATTAAAGTTTCCAATAATCGAGATTTATTCCACTGTAATAAAAGTAAATTGGCGATTTTTAAATATTCAAACCAACTTACCGACTCCTTGAATCTTGCAACAATAATGGAGGGTATCTGTCTTCCTCTAATTAGTTCTCTCATAATTCTCTCCAACTGTCTGGAATCCGCTTGATTATCGCACAGGAAAGATGTTAAGACGGGTCTGAGACACGTTTCTGCCGCAAGGGTCCACGAAGGATCCTTTAGGCTTATGTAAGCCCCTGAAATTGTTAATTATACAGTCTACGTGTGCGTACAATGAAGTCCAACGAGATAAAGGTATCGTACCAATAGGCCCGATAGGCTTCTTCTGAAACACCCTATTGTCGTAGGCGGCGTTGATGCGAGAAAGTAACTCCGGCACGAACTGTCCGAACCGATTCAGATGATTAGCTTTTCCTTGTTTCATCTCTGCCAAGTTCCTCTTCTCGTTGTTCAAACGAGCCACAAGTTGTCGCAATTCCTGACTGAAGTTTAAAACAGTTCCAGTTGTATTTAAATTAAAAAATTTACAGGTTTCATAGCCGCAATTATAAAAATATCAGTTAAAATATAGCAGGGTGTCTACTAAACTTTCATTTCAAAATTCCAGTATATTTCCAGTTTAATATTTATAATTGTTTTCCAGGAAACTAAATACATAAAGTGAAAGATAGTTACGTAACAAATGTCACTAATCCCTTAAAAACTTACGAATAAGTGGAATGAAGTAGCTAATTTTAAAATATTAAAGCTTAATTGGTATTTTGTTCCAAGCAAATTAGAAGAGGAACACTGAAATTATAAACGAAATTACGTAAAGTTTCAAAAGTTATACATTTTCCAGGATTAAGAAAAATTCCCAGGATTTCCAGTATCAGTAGACACCCTGTTAATATTTTCATATTTTTATATGTTGGCTATAAGACCCCCCCGAGGAAATTTAATTCCTCATTTACTCCAGTTTGTTCTTGTCTTCTCTGTATTTCTCCACCAAAGCCCTCTTTTCTTGCAAACTCTTGTCCACGTGCCGGATTTCGTCTTCGATCTCCGCGCGCACTTCTTCCAGCCTCTTCACTTCGTCAGACTTCATCTGTCTTTGTATGGTCATGTCCTCCCTACAATGTTCAAAAAAAGTGTAATAATTCCTTAAGTTAAACGTTGAACCCAATAAACTATATAACAGTGATTTAACACGGATGCTGAATATGGACCTTTTCTCCAAATCTTCTATCTTTTTCCTCAATTCCAAATGCTCCTTTTTCACCGAATCCAGTTTTGCTCGTATGGAGTTTGAAGAATGCTAAGGAAAAGAAGAAGAAACAACTTACATTATTTAAAATACGTGTAGTGAAGTTTTACGCATCACCTTCATTGGAAATTATGTATAAAGGTAACCTGGACTTTTCTCTGGTTTTCTTTGGCAAACTGCATTGCTTTTTTGGCATCATCTAATTCTCTTTGCAAGGTACTAATGCCCTGATTGGCCAATTTTATACTGTCTTTCAAAGACGAGTATTCAGTCTTCAGTGCGCTTTCCTTTCCCTACGTTGAAACGTAAAACACGTTAATAAGACACCAAACAAACCGGGTGAACGAATTACATTTGGTCTGCTATTTATGTACTACATTTTAAAGTTGGCTATCAATATATTGTTCTACCACATTTATAAGATGTAAAAACATTTAGAAAATTTACCAAATAAAATGAAAAACAGGTAGGAAATTAATTTACAACATTAAATTGTCAAAAGGTTTAGGAAATCTACAATATAAAATTAAATTCATTTTGTTAATTTACAATATAAAATAAAAAGCATTTAGAAAATAAACCTAAAATGAAAAACCATATACAATTAGCAGACAATTCCAATAATAATTACATTGGCTTCATCCAATTTGCTTTGTATCTTTGTCATCACTTCCCTCCTTCTATCAATCTCCGCACTACATTTGGCAATGGTCTGTGCAAGTGTAAAAACACAATTTATAAATTAAGATAACATGTCATATGAACCCTGGATTAACTTAGTTAATTGCTTTTACAAATCATACCTGCTCCATGCATGTAACTTGAGCCCAAACACATTCCTTCTGCAAATGACGAAGTTTATCATTCAATCCTTGCAATGACAGATGGTGTTCGTACTGTTGTTTGTATTCATTCACTTGTGCTTCCATAAGTTGTAAATTCTGTAATATACATACATAATATCAGCAACATGTTACTGGAACAATTCTCATTACTACTACACACTTCTTCTTTATGAGCAAGACTCTGTTTGGCACTTTCTTTCTTCTGGTTTGTCAGAACATAATCTTCCTTCAATTGCTCCAACTGTGTTGCTTTCATGAAGAACTGGAGTAAAAAAAATTAAAAATATTAGGTTTCATTTCTTTAAAACCATACAAACTTGGGATAAAAAATAAATAATCACCTTGTATTTAGCTTGGGGATTCTTGGAATTAAGGTAACATCTGCTCCACTCTTGGTTCAACAGCGAGATGGGATTATCAAGCTGGAAAATAATATGTGAACTTTTTAAAACAATCCAACATGAAAGTTCATACCAATCAGTTAATAAACTTATCCCTGAACTTTCCAGGTTTTCCAAAGTGCTTAAATCCTCTCAATTTTTTGTTACAATTTAAATTCCCTGAGTTCCCCACAAGTTTCCAGGTTTGTTTATCTGAATGGTATGAAGCCTTGTTAAAGCATTTAACCACAAGTACCTGGATGTTAAAGAAGTCTAGCATATTGTTCAAATCTTCTTTCTTGGAGGACACAACTTTGCCTGTAAAAAATAAAAATAAATTATGAAATGGTACACTAGTTATGTTATGAAGAGGAAAAACATCAAACCAAATACAAACCTTTACTGTTTTTCAGCTTATAACTTCCCGCACCTGCAGACACAAGTTTGCGTTCAACCGTGATCCTGTCACCGAACAAATCGGGTTTGTAAGATTCGGGTCCTTCGTTGCGCAAACAGATGGAGATTTCAGCAGCACTGCAAATGCCATTTATTTTAATTCTAATGTCAATTAGCAATGGATTCACATTGCACAATACAAACGTCTTCTGGTTCTTGATGAAACTCTGAGCATTTGTACCGCGGTTGGTGCTGGAAGCTTTTCCGCCAAGTCCGATGACTACGGCAGTCATTATGGCACTTTTCCCACCTATTATATAAAACCGTTTTCTTATTATAATTTGGGAACTTTCACTGTATTGTTTTATTTCAGGTTTACAATTTGAAAGCAAAATACACATTTATGAATTTGTTTCAATATAAACAGGTGATAGTTTATACTTGGGTTTATAAACCAGGATATCACATGACAATTAACACACCCTATTTACAGAATAACCCTAATTTCTCAAACCCACCCTCAAATACAAACAATAGTTTGTTCAATTTTGTTATTATACCAGTGGATTTCTAGTGTTATTTCCTCATAAATAACCATTTAATTGAACAAACTTCAGCCTTCCTGTAAGGGAAACTTGCACAATATTAGGTAATCGATGTTATTAGTTAATTCTTGGTTGATTAAAATCAATTAAAATTCTAATCTTTTGTTAAAATGTCAATACACGTGCAATTTGACTCTTTTTCTGAGTACATACTCTTGGTACATACTTCCATTTTTTCCAATTATGAAGTTGACATTCGGGCAGAACTTCAAATCGAGCCAATTATGGCACATGAAGTTCTTCATCGAGATGGATTCCAATATTCCGACCTCGGAAGTTTTCTACGAACGGAGATAAAAAGAGAAATTATAGGCCTATTTTTTTAAAATGGCGCGAAAACTCTTGCCGGCAACAATGGACTTTATACCTGAAATACTTCAACTTCGCCACTTCGAGGCAATTTAGCCGAAGTTGACGAATCCGAAGTATCGTTATGGTCCCGCTTACGACTCATTTTTCAACTGACTAGTGTTGGAAACGGCCAGATATTAGTTCAGAACACGCACATTCCATGCGGTCGCCGAAGCCGCGCCGAAAAATCAGAAAGTAAAAATTCGGACAACGCCACACTCACAGCGTGAAACAGGCGTGGTTATACCATTGGTTATACTGCATCCACCAATCAAATGCACCAATCCACGGCACGCCTCCCTGTTGCTATAGGTTAATTTACCGCGCAGATGTTGCGGCAAGGGTTGCGGCATCCAAGAAAGGGGCGGGACCTAATCTATATAAGTGTACCATTGTGCAATACAAACTTTGGGACGCCCCTAGCGTCGACGCTTTCAACTATCATGACCATGAAACCCCATTGGTTTCCGGCGGGAAATTATAGGCGGAGTTTCGCTAGTTCCACCAATGGAAACGAATGGTCTTCGTAGTTCCACTATATGCCGTTAGGGGCGCTACAAATCCTATCTATTACATTTCTCGCCCTGTAATTTCATATTTTAGTGCCACTGGTCCGATTTCTCTCGGATTTTGCTGCTCCTTGATTGTAATTGCGTTATTTTTGCTGTTTTCTCTCGTTTTTATCGATTGATCATCGATCTTTCATTGTCATTAATGTCATTAAATAGTAGTCCCTTTTTTTAATGAAGAATTAAGACTTTTTGGGTGATTTGTTGTCCTGATTTGTATTTAGGCTTAACCGACTGGATTGAAAATCTGAAATGACGAGCTATTTACGAACTCCGTTTACGGACGTTTTCGGTCCTATGATGACCCATCAAATGCTGGGACTATGCAGGGACTTTGAAATGAGATTTGTTGATTGTATGGAAGCGTACGGAGTAGATAAAGGTTCAGTGGTTTGCAACGATTTTCGTGAAGATTTATCAGAATGCATGTCCAACAATAAAAAGGTGTGCTCAATTTCTTCCCATTTTTAAAAATACAATTTGCATAACAATTAATAAATGTTATATATTTTTTTTGAAGAATGCTCGTATAAGACGAATGAAATACGAGAGGCTGAAACAATTTGCAAGTGGTGACCGAAGTTACAGAGATTATTACCCACCATCTCATCCACCATTTGACACCCCTTAAAAATACAGAAATATATTGTAAACATTAGAAAAATAGTGGTTCAATGATTGTAGTTGTATAATTTCATGCAATAAATACTTTGCACAGTGCAATCTGGATTTATTGGGGGATGTGTTTATAGTATGTTGAAACCTTGGGAATTGAAACAATTATATAATATGCAATTTGAATGTGTTTTAAAATAAAGTTGTTTAGGTTGTAATAAAACTTATTTAACCTGCATACAATATGATTTGTAAATTTTAACTTAAAAACTCTGGAAAACCTTGAAAAATGGTAATTAATCACAGATTGGTACATGGAACATCTTGGGAAACATACAGCTAAGTAATGAATGGAAACACTTGGAAAATATACTTCCAATTTATAAGTCTAAAAAAGTTTGCCACTTCCAATAAACAGCTCAAATTAAAAAAAAATAGCTGTATTCAACCTGAACACCAAAGTAATGTTTGTGTTATTATTAAAGTCTAGTTTGAATGGACCTAAATAAAAACTATGGCTGCTGCGCAAATTAAAATGTCCAATCAAAAGGTGGAATTTCATTAATTTTGGTACTTTTATAAGTGTATTGAAGATGATTTTTGAAAAGGAAACCAAAAGATTCCATTCTCTGCAACCATATAACTTATTCTCTGGCAAGAATTCAGAGTTGAGTTTGGCAATGAATTGCAAAATTTATAAATGGTCTATTGTTGCACATGAATATTGTTGCAGTGTCTTCATTTGCATATATTGATTAAGAAACCATTGACATGATTTACCATGTTGCTATTGTACTATATTTTCAATATGGGTTTGTAGTAGACAACATTATTGTTTTTATGTAGAGTGATCTTTACAAATCAATCTACAAAAATAATTATTGGCCAATTTCAATAATTTACCAGGAAATCCGGGAATTCCATGAAACGAAGGAATTGTAAAATTCCCTGAAACTGAGTAACAGCATATAGAAACAGCACTAATAAAACGATTGGTGAAAACAGAATCGATTTCCACAATAAAATGAAAAAGTTATACACATTTGAAATTCGTATATAGTCTGTTTCATCCGGGAATCCAACTTTGATCCGAGTATAGTCATATAAAGACATATTCTTTCCTCCATAACTTTTGTAAAACATTTTATAATTAAATTCTGTTTTCGCCAATCGTTTTATTACTACCGATTCTAAACACATGTTTATTTTCAGAGGTATAACTCACCAAAAAATATAACATCTGTACTTCTTTACGTGCTCCGGTCCTTCGCGCCAACCGCTTCTTCATAGCACCTGGAAAATTGAAAATGGTGTTGGTGATGTTCAAATATGAACCCGTACTGCAAACTAGATTTTATTCATAAAGATGGGCTACCCATTGGTCATACAAAAAAGTATGCATTATAGTACAAATAAATATACTCTTCCAGTTTGCAGAGAGAGATTTTCGGGAACATTCCAGTCGCTGTTTCCAAAATCCAATATCTGTTTTTATGTAATTTTATCAGTCACATAATAATACATTGACTTCTCAGTGGATAATTTAAAAATTTACATGCACATGTAAAATAAAAACATTAAAAAATTTACATTCACATGTAAAATAAAAATTAAAAAATTTGAATTTTTTAACCCTTTTTTTAAACAGCGAATGTTTATATTGTTCTCTATTTCTCTCTCTGTTTTTCTGTCATATGACCTTATTGCGTTCATATATATTGTACTGGACACATGGAATTTGTGGTATACACTGATATATCAGAAGCCAATACGTTTTTTCCATTTCTTTCACACACCTTCAGCTCCATTTAAGAAAAACTGAAGTTTTTTTCAAAGTGGAAAGACAAAAAAAGCTCGTCACTTAATAATTAAAATTGGGATTATCTTATCATAGAGATGCGACTTATCTATACATCTAAAACTAGTCAATTTTTGTTTGCAATCACTTAAAATAATAATAGTAATAATAAAAAAAGAGGAACAACTTACACACAAAAGGCAAAAGCGATAAAACCTTCAATAAATAAATAAAAACGGTTACTGAACTCAGACGACCCGGCCATTAAAAAATCCGAGTGTTTTTTCTTCTTTCATCATCTATACAAAACAAACAAATGTATGGACAGTAAAATGTTTCTCTGCCAATCGATCGCAACGCATAAAAAAATTATTAAAAGGAGACAGCGAGCGACACCAGGCGGTCAAATCGAGAAACGAAATATTATTATTAATATTATAATTATACCTCCAAAAAATTTGGTATACCGCTGCATTAAAACTTTTCTTCCACGTCAAACACTTAAAAAAATGGTCAACATAATTGTTCGTAAAATACCATTGATATAATGAATAGCAAAATGATGTTTAATTGAATTTGAAAAACGTGACCGAGAAATGTATAACAAAAGGGAACTTTCAATATTAAATTAATACAGTGCACTCTCTATTTTAATAAAAATGTATACCCAATATGCTTTTATGCTGTTTGGAATATGAAGAAGTTATCAAGGTTATAAAGTTCAAAATTGAGGGAGGACTTTCACAATTTCAACATTGCAATTTACCAAATAGGTTCATTGTGAAACTTTAAATTAAACGTTTTAATCTTTGATTCTTATTCATCCATATAATAGAAAAATTTTCTGTAATAGTACTATGTGAAACCACTTTATTATATAAAAATTGTCTATAATTATCTTGATCAAATCATTATAGGCCTATTTTGTTGCAGTTATTTATAATCCCTTTCAATGCAATATTACAATAGCCAATGTTAATTGTGTTAAACATGTCAAATTATATTTTTCTTAAAAATGTCCATATTAATCCTGATTCAGTCATTATATTTTGTTTTGTTATTCAAAGCAGCCCCTTTTACAGAAAAATAGTTTGCACCGCACAAAATCATTGCCATAAAAATTGCAGTTTTCTGTATTTTTATGAATGAAAAGAGCAGTTTTATTTATTTTTCTGTAATAAGGTTAGATTTCAAAAGTAACTTAAGTTTTTGTCTACTTACTTATATAATTTTTGCTATTCCTCCTTCTCATCAAACAGGATTATAACTGTAAATGTATTTTATCCATTGAATCATATTTAGTAGTAGGTCTACTGTATATTATCCTTGATATTATTGAAACATTTCCATGCAGATTTAAGACTATAGTCTTTTCATTTTAAATACAATTATTATACATACATATGCTTGGGTTTGCATTTTCATTATGGAGAGTGCACTGTATATTCACTGAAGACATAAAGATATACACTGTATAGTATACTGCAGTAATAAGATACGTTACTGTTTTTCCTCGTACATGGATAGAAATGTAATGCCCACACATGCACACTGACCACCACTATAATATCGGATGCCATTTTTTTCTAATAGGAACAAGTCATGGATTACGTTCAAAAAATGTGAACATTGCCTTTTTGGCCTGGGCCTCAAGCAAAACCCACCAAGGCAATATCACCGGCGTTTCGCGAACGGTTTTACCTATATTTTTTTTACTTTTCTTCTTATTAATTATTATCATCATCGTCATCATTATTATCATATAAAGTTGGCCACGGAAACATGTATCACAACGCGTTCTGGCTGCACAAAGAAACGTAAAAACGAAAGGAATTATAAGACGAGAAAAAACAAACAAACGGAGAGAAAAAGAAAATGGCGCCGAAACGTTCGATCCGCCATTTTCCAATCGTCATGGCGGCCAACGCGCGTCATCGTTTCGTGTTTTGTTTTTATAGCCAGCAAACAACTCGGTATAATGTAATTTTTCAAGCTACAAGGAACGTTGTAGTTGCGCACCATCACACGTCACACTATAAAGAGACGACACAGATCGCCACCACATGTTTACTTGGATTGTTCAAATCGGCTCATCACCTTCATCACAACAAAAAAATGGCCGCCATCTTTCTCACCACAAGCGCGTTTCCGAACAGGATTTTCAGACAAAATATCTTTCTTCCCCCATCCCAAACCCACTTTATTCCCCTCCTATCGAATCAAACATGAACCTAGATATCATTTTCATTATATTACTGTGGAATATTCAATCAAAATGGAAGAAAATTCGACACACTGATAAGATAAAACCAAAACGTTCCATTTTTCCCGCCACTTTCTATTAACTGTCACAAGGTGGCGCTGCCACACCACTACTGTAAAAACTACGTAAGCACCGAAAAACAGTGGAAAATTACAAAATATTACCGACATTAATGAATAAAATGCAGTGGAACCTGCAATATAACAAATTATTCGAAAAATAATGTACTCGAAAATCGTCCTTCCATAAGGAGGCGGAGCTTGTATAAGCTTGATAAGACTTCGTAGGAAGCAAACATTTTGATATTTTGGGCCAAATAAAACGCCAAAGGTCACAATATAATCTCGGTGGTGTTTTTAGGGCATGTTTCGAAGACTTTTTAATATGCAAATGAGGAAGGGGAAACACGGGGAAGGGGACACAAAGAGATAATTGTCTGCAAACCCTGTTCGGAATTCATTCAAAGCGGTTAATGGCGGCGGTGACGTCACGTATGGGGCGCCGTTTGTAAATAAAGTATTCCACCACTTTTTGCACGGTAAACCAGGCTTTGGTGTGTACATCCTAGTTGGCTTCAGTGATCCGTAATCCAAGC
>JAQFZQ010001946.1:0-16289 GCA_034696005.1 Glomeris marginata
TTTGCTCCAACACGTAGTTCACCGATTACCACTAGGTATGGCGCTGCGATCGGCTGTTGGTAGTGTGCAAGTTGTGACAATTCGGCAATATACAGTTTTATAAAGATGTACGGAATGAATTATTTATAAATCGTTTGTTCGGTGATCGAAGTGCCATCTGTTGATTGTATCTTGGACTGTATAATAAAACAATATTGTTGAAAAATGCGCAATACATTATATGTTTCATAACAATAAATTATGCTTTAAATAAATATCCATTTATTTACAGAACGTACAGAATTTGTCAAATCAAATTCACTTAAATGAATTGCGGTTTGGGCTTCTTGAAAGTGTCCTTTGATGTTTGGTAAAGCCGGCAGCCGTCTTGGTGGCGCCACTATTTTAACCATGGCAACGGGTTTTTATATGACGTAATCACGTGACCATCTTTTTGGTGGCAAAGTGCTGGAAAGGGCAGCCGCATCTCAGGTAAGTTGGAAAAAACTTCACAAATCTGCGTAAATGTTTCAAATTTACCAATAAAGGATACAAACAAGCGCCTAAGTTGCTTTTTAACCGTTCCAAAGTTTAAATAACGTTATTAGAAATGTCGAATTAAATTATAATTGTTCCATTAAAAATTTTTCCGAAGTTGGCTTTTCCGAGCGGCTTGTCTGCCATATCGCCATCTTAATTCTTAATTCGAGAGGTTTAATTTAATAATATGCGCATTCAGACGTTGAAATATGCGTTATAGGAACCATTTCAGAATAATATTGGTCATTTTAGGCAAGTTTCTTACTTTTTGTTTGGTGTTTGGGCATTATATCGCGCCTTTTTTCTTTATAACCAGTGATCACGTGACAATATTATTGGCGCCAAAGTGTTGAGATGCGGAAAGAAGACCGTCGCCATCTTTGCCATCATCGAGCGCAGGTGTGAAAAACTTCAAAAATCACCAATAAATCGTGTAATATCACAAATTAAACCAGCAAAAGTATTCAAATCAGTTACTAAGCTTCTCTATAATCGTTCTAAAGTTAAAAAAAACTCGACGAATTAAACTAATAATTTGCTCCGATGGTCGAGCGATATATCCAATATTATTTTTTTTTCTCATGATTTGATCTTTTATTAGACAGCCATCTTGGCCTCATGTGCATCAAAATTATTATTATTTCGATATACTATTACTTATAATAAATCACTTAATTCTAGTGGTTTCATTTACGATGCGTTCAGTTTGCATGTAGATGGATGATTGCATTTTAGAACGATTCTTTACGGGTATGGACGCCATTTTGGTACCATGACGTCATCGCGGTTTTCTTTTAGGTATCTAAAGATCACGTGACTAATTATCTGCGCAAAAATGCAGGGCTTTGTGTGATGAGAAGTCGCCATCTTCGCCGCCATTTCGCTCAGGTGGGTGAAAAACACCAATTATCGCTGTTATCGCTAGAAATACGTTAAATTTAGCTGTAAAGTAATAAAGTAAGCATCAAGTTAATTTCTAATTGCCCCGAAGCTGAAATATTGCCGAAATGTAACGTAGAAATAATTAAATTAAATTATGGAATCGCTCCAAAACGGACTTCCAATATAATTTATTATTTATAATAAAATCTTATTAGATACAATCATTCTGGTGCGTACTATGTAATGCAATTATAAATTAAACATTTTATTGCGTTTTAATAACAAGCACTGGTAACAAAATGCGACCAGCTATAGTATATGCAATTTATTTAAAGATTCGCTGGCTACGAAATTAAATTAATTTCGAAGGAAATATAAAATTTTTTGTTTGTATGCTACATAATATTTCCTGTATGAAAATTTATCGGCAGCATTTCACATTGCGAATTTTCGAAATAATAACTAAAAACATTTTGCTCGATCTTCAGTTCAGATGGGCGCCATTTTGGTGCCATAGCGTTACCATGCCTTTTTTCTATATATCTAGCAATCACGTGACAACATTATTGCGCATTGTTGGCCAATTTTTGGCGCCAAAAACGTTGGGACGCTGGTAGGCTGGTAGAAGACGCCATCTTCGACGCCATCTTGCTCAGGTGTGAAAAAGGACTCGAATATCGCTTGAAATATCGTTGAATTCAACTGTAAAAACAATAAAATAAGCTACCAAATTGCTTTTAAGATGTTTTAAGCCATTTCAAGCTGTTTCAAGTCGTCCAATTTACTTATTTTTTGCAATAAGTAATCATGCTTACCCCTATGTAATTTTGTTCTTTCCAATTTTTTTTCAGGATTCTATGTTGTGGTAGTATTGTATACCTTCAAGGAAAACATTTAGTTATGCAATGGTTGGTGTGGTTTAATTGTTTAAAATAATTACATGTCAGTAAGTTATCCTCATGACTAGCAATTTTCAATGTCATTTGGTAAGACATCATACTGTATATGCATATTAGGTCATTCTAAGCAAATTAAAATAAAATATATATAAATTAATGCAACGTACATATACCTTACATTATCTTAAACTTTTGTAAGGTTTATTTTCGCCTTTATTAATGGTCAATAGTACTTAAATGTGTAAGTGGTTTTTCCATGGTTGGAAATGCGAAGAAAAATTAATCTCATGCTATATGGAAAGGTCGCAATGGTGTATTAGATGCTGGAATATATTGTGGTGATACATTATGGATATTGTGTTATTATAGGAAACGAGGAAACGGAATTATGGTTAGTTCAAGGTGTTTGCTAGATATTCCAAAGCTAGGATGGTTTGGCTAATTAGACAAGAGGTGTTATGAAATAGGATAGCAACTGTATTGGACAGGAGATGGTGTAATAGGAAACAAGGAATTGGATAAAGGTGTTTGCAAGGTGTACTACTCATTTATAGGAGCTGCAATAAATTGGTGAGCTAATATGAAAGGATGAATTCGGTTAAAAGCATCATCTGGACAGAGCATTTTCTAGAAGAGATTAATTTTTCTATGCTTATTTGTTTGTCAATTACAGTACAAATATTCAGTTTACCTAATCTTGAATTTTTTTTTGTCAGCACTGTTGTGCTGACTTCCCAGCAATGTCCATAAAATTATTTACCTTATTACATTGCATAATTAACACTGCAAGTAATAAAAAACATAAAAATTGAAACGATCAAAATAATTAAAGAAAATTAAATTAATATGCTGTAAAGTGCATTTACAGTATGCATATACAGAATATGTCTAGTGTTTGATAAATAACCAACAGTTATGATGAAATTTCCTAATCTTCTAATTGTATTCCTCGTTAAGTTTTTCTAGGATATGCAACTAATGACTTCAACATTTGGAATACAACGATGCAACTGAAACACGAGAATAATTATATTTTTGGTGAGTAAAAATTAGTACATGAACACCAAACTTCTACAACTACTTTGAGTCCTCAAAATTATACACAATGTTGAAGTGAATGTCCTGGAAAGGATTTAAAAGAGTTGGCCTTTGCAACATTTACCTGCCAATTTGGTAAAGGTCACATTTCAACTTGAATATCTGCATGGATTCAATATATGGAAGTTGAATTGTTTGCAACTGAATGTAACCAGCCTTAATGTTAACGATGCCTCAGTGCAGTGGTCTTAATATAAAGAAGAATAATGTAGATCATTCACATAGCCCCAATGGTAACAGTCAGTGTTTAATTTGTCAACATTCGTGCAGATTTCAGGTACCTCAACTAGACTTTGCCAGGAACACTACAGGCTGCAACAATGGAAACCTGCACATTGTCAACTTGACAACGCCGCGGGCCCCACCGATGGAATCCCGCCATTCATCAGCCCAGTTAAGTTTGTGCTTAGATGAGGTTTGGGGGGAGGTGGGTCGATCTTCGAAAAATAAAATCCCCAGATGGCTAGGACAAATCGCGTTAACCAATTCAGACACTTTAGGTCAATCCGTCGCTGGAAAAAATGGCGTTGCCGTCGTAGGACATCGCGGGACAAACTTTGATGTCACGGTAGGAAAACATTAATCCTGATTCTTTCAGCTTCCATTTGGATTACTGGATTACTTGAAGATATACTTCCCATGGATTACATATACTTCCCATGGATTACTTGAAGCTATACTTCCCATGGATTACTGGAAGACATCACCCTGGATTATTATGTTAGTTAGGAGTGTTAAATGCCTCGGCAAGTTATCTATATGGGTTAATATTGCAACCCCAGTTAGGCCAAATGAGGATTACATCGATCAGCTGGGAAAAACCTCCGAGTTCTTCATCATCGTGGTACTCAGCAGTGGTATAGTTAATTTGAAGATGACATTGTTTTGATATTAATTGCATTAACATGATTTTTTAGCATTGCAGCACATAAGGTGAATGTTGTCAGGTTGTCTAATGCTATTCCAGAATTGAGTTTTTCAGGTGGCCCCACAAGCAAGAGATGTCATTGGCTTTCCGTGGTTTGTACCTCAAAAGGTTTACATGATTATCATTTACTCGTGTTTAATTCCGTACCAGAATTTAGTTTTCTAGGTGCTTCGGCACGTGATGTTGGCCATCAACCAGCTTGAAAATGCAGCCACCAAGTGTAGCAGAAAAAGAAAATGTTTAATTCTTTTTGGTGGGTACCGAATTAAAAGACTTTGTTAATCCTAGCATAGTGTATTATACCTTTCATTTTTGGGTAGTTTTCAGATGTGCTCAACGCAGGATGTCAACTCGAAAACGCCGCGGGCCCCACCGATGGAATCCCGCCATTCATCAGCCCAGTTAAGTTCGTGCTTAGATGAGGTTTGGGGGGAGGTGGGTCGATCTTCGAAAAATAAAATCCCCAGATGGCTAGGACAAATCGCGTTAACCAATTCAGACACTTTAGGTCAATCCGTCGCTGGAAAAAATGGCGTTGCCGTCGTAGGACATCGCGGGACAAACTTTGATGTCACGGTAGGAAAACATTAATCCTGATTCTTTCAGCTTCCATTTGGATTACTGGATTACTTGAAGATATACTTCCCATGGATTACATATACTTCCCATGGATTACTTGAAGCTATACTTCCCATGGATTACTGGAAGACATCGCCCAGGATTATTATGTTAGTTAGGAGTGTTAAATGCCTCGGCAAGTTATCTATACGGGTTAATATTGGAACCCCAGTTAGGCCGAATGAGGATTACATCGATCAGCTGGAAATAAACCTCCGAGATCTTCTTCAGCAGTTTGGTAATTACCAACCGTTTATTCAGCATTGCAACGCTTGTGGTGGAAATTCTTGCCAGGTTCAGGTACAAAGGCAATAAATATGAACTAATTTTATTCCAGAAGTTAGTCTTTTTCAGGTTGCTGTTTGCATGATGTTGGACTGGCTGGTTTTCAAGAAGAATCCTGCTAATTTCACATTGATGGAAAGTATTTAACGTATATTAAATTGTTTGGTGTATATAGAATTAACTGAATATCTATCGTAGATTCCAGGTTTCCTGTTATGAGATCGCATACACTACAAAGCCTGGCATTCGCTTCTCAGCATATGAAAACTTGAAAACTAGATTTCTGTAATTTCAACTTTAAAGGTAAATTTCGTTCAATTTTATGACCTGTAATAAGTTTTATCATAGTAATTTTGCTTTATTTTCTAATGTTCCAGATTTTCTTTATTTATATTCTGCACACGGTTTGTGCAACATTTCGTATGAATGGAGGTCTTCGCTGAACATTTTAAGACTGTCTTATATTGCACACAATATATTTTACTAACATTAATATTAATTTACAATATATACTATGGGTTTGCTTCACAATAGGACATACATTATATTGTCCTTTACATACACAATGAACTGCTGCATATATGCACCATAATTTCAGTTATCATTAATTGTTATAATTCATTATCTGCTTTTAAAGTGTAATGGAACATTTTTTTTATTAATTGGAATGAATGTGCTTTATATTGCCAGAATTATATTGTATACTGTTCTGTGCTATTTAAACTTTATATAATGATGAGCGATGAATTAACCTCTCATCCTTTTTGGACATTTATTCCTGCATTTATTATATAACGTGGAACGTCTTGGTTAGGTTGGTCTTTTTATATACGGATGATTATATACATAGGTGGCATATGCAGATGGTTGGATGATTCATTAGATAATGGAGGATGCAATGTAAGCATTTGCCTACTTGGAATTATGTAGGATTGGATATTATATATATGTAGGAGTCTGCAATATTCATTGGCAGGGCATTTGTACAGGTATTCCTCTCAGAAGTTAGCAAGAAAGTTGATTGGTTTAGTGGATGTTGTTGAAAGGAGTAGATAGTCGCACCCATTGTGGATCTCATGATGATGGCCTTGTTGGCCGAAACTAGTAAAAGCAAGTGGTAAAAGTCATTATTGAAGGAGTAGATATGGTTCATGGTATTGTATAGGATTATTGAAACAGGATTCATTATTTGGAGGATATGTAGCATGGATGAGAGGTTTCATCATCTATATACATTCCATTGTTTTGTCATATAGCCAGAAAATAATTTGCAAAGTTTCACACATGTACAGTACTAATTTTGCAATAGATGATCTGTTCAAATGGCAGCGAAATGAATTTCCCAACAGTTCATTTTTAAATTGCTTCCAACTTAATCAATGCTGGCAATCTCCCAATATAACAAAAACACAAAGAACTGATATTAAGTTATAAAAAGAAAGCAAACCCATATAAATTTTATAATATTTAAATATACATATCTATTTGTGCATCATAATATAAGATTACTACACCTGCAGATGTAAGCAATTAATTTTCTTAATTACATATATGTATTTGTTTTGATCATTGTAAATTATTGTGGTTTTTCAATGCTTCTATAGGACTTTAAACAAGGATTTCTATGTTATGGACTTACGCACAAATTTGATGGCAGATGCATGGCAGGATTTCCCTTCACCATATTGTGCACCAACTTGTGATAGCAGAAGAATCAAGGAAGAATGAAATGTAAGAAACATATCAAAAACCTATTGAATTAACTCAATAATTGCAATGGTAGTCATTGTTCTCTTTGTTCTTTGTGTACGCCATTTTGCAAGGCAGCCCTATGTCACTGACGTCACTGACTACACTGACTATGTATATATGGTACAGAAACTGGACGTAACGTGGCGCCACTAGCTTTATAAACTTCAACCCGCTTCTCTGTTTAGTGAATCATATGAAATGAGACATGAAGCTTAAAATGCATTCATTTAATAGACATGAGTGTATTTTTATTACTATACCAGGCATACATAAGAAAGAAAATAATCCAGAAATAACGCTGATGACATAATTAGTGATGTATCGATACGTACATCGATATGGCTGTGTTGCATAAATTGCGTCGCAAAATATCGCCATAAATTTTATATAAACAAAGAGCTGTAAAAATGGCTAATATTTTTATTATTTTGTTTTTGATTCGATGGACGAAGGAATTTCGTACTATTAGCATGTTTCCTTCTTGTTTTAAGAAATGAGGAAAGTGATGACGAAATTTGTGTCGTCACGCGAGATCGTCGTCGGCGATATTGTATCGATACTGTCTATATGTATTGCGCATGCGCACTATTTTTCCCAGGCAGTCGGCTTCCAGAGTTTGTCGCGGTTGGTCGTGCGGGATTTAAAGTCGGGGGCTGCATCCCGATCGCTTTGGAAATCTGCAAGAAGATGGCTGACGAAAAGAAAACCCAAGAATTCTACCTTCCACCACCGCAACTATCGAAATGGGAAGCTTTCAGGCTTTTTCTTTGGGACGGCGACCGAAAGGAATTCATGGGAAGAAACGGCAGTAGCTGGGGTAAGATGGCCGTTTTGCACAGTTACTACAAATTCCTTCTCGAACGAGAGATTCAAACGAGCATCCGCTCATCTTTCCATCTTTTTTCGCAAACCCGATAACGAAGTGTTTTATTTGTCGCACGATGCGATAACATGATTGGTTTACGGGAAAAAAATTGAATCTGCGGATGCAGATATAGATAAGGGTGTGAAAAGGCTTATAAACGCGATGGAAAGAAGAGCTGACGAAAATGTGGAATTCTGTTTAATTAGAAATGCAAGAAAATTAGCGTTGCGAATAAGTTACGGGTTGGGAAACAGAGAAAGCGATGGATTTGGAGGGATTTAAAACGAAAGGAAGTGAGAAATAATGAAAGCGTTGCGAAATTCCTGCGAACTCTCCGCAACCGATGTTATGACGTCATAGCGTCGGTTTCCAACGCCCTGGCTGAGAGGCTAGTGGAAACATTCTACAGCCTCTATGCTTAGAAAACGCCGGCTGCAACTGGCCGAATCTTGAAAAGCTAGACCTCCCAAACTGGATGCATCTGGGTCGTTTGCGTTTGATCGTCGATTTCGTAATTGTCCACCCCTTTTTTCCCCCTCTAAGCAACATTTTTAAATTACTATTTCGTGTTTGTCTGATACGTAATTGTCGTAAAACGAAACGAAGGCCAATGGGGAAAATGGCGTTATAATTGCTATTTTCACTCCCATTGAAAATAACGCAATTTCCTTAATTTCAGGCCCTTATTTTGTGACTTTGTGTCGTTGCATCCGGTCGCAATTTGCTATTTTTCTGCTTTCCTATTGATTTTTTGTAGGGACTAAACAAATGCAGTTGCGCAACACCGCCCGGAAACGTGATTAGAATAAATATGAGAATTTAGAAAATATAAAAACCAGTTGCTGTAATCGGTAAAATCTGGGTTTTCCAGAAAAGAACTGTATCAAGGATTTTTTGAGAAATTTAATGTTGGTTAGTTCTCAGAAAAGTTGATTGAATTTTAAAAGAAAGGAAGTCGCTAATTTAATATGAATCAGTCCTTGCAACTATATAACTAAGTATACAAAATCAGATGTCTTGGAATAAATTCTCAAACTGGTTTTCTGGCCACCAGGGGTCGTTTGCAAATGAGGTAACATTATCAAGGTTATAAGTTGGTGTGGTTTGAATGGTGTTTAATATATAGTTATATAACTGGGATATATTGGTAAGTCGGACATTTAAAAAATTTTAAAGTTTAAAAATTAAAAGATCCCTGAACTTATTTGATAAGCCACTTTTATTATTATAGGCCAAGTTAGACTATAGTAGTTCCGGGCGGTAGATAGGTAAAAAAAAAAGCTCAAGTAGCGAATCGTAACGCAGCATGGGCGTGGCCAATTCAAAGAACCAATTCAGCAAATAAGTCGGCCACGCCCATGCTGCGTTACGATTCGTTACTTTGCCTCTTTTTTTTTACCTATCTACGGCCCGGAACTATTATAGTGGTGTGACATTAGAGTAATCAAAATGTGAATTTTTATTGACCTACAATATGACCTCGATTTGATTTTATCCAAAATATTGGGACATAGTTTGTGGCAGAAATTAAACGCAGTAATTAGGAGTGCATATGACACCTAAATTCCAATGCAGTTTGTTGGGCAATACATAAATACTGAAATTAATTTCTCAAAGACAAGTTAATGCAATAATTGGAATTGTGCAACTTAGTTTTATTACAGCAGCTTCACAAAAGAATAAATCGAGGTACTATTAAAATGCGTAATTATTAACTTATAATACAGGTTAAAACATGGTACAAGTGTGAAATGAATTTGTGGGAAATGGTCATGATACGTATGTAGTTCATCAATTAGAAATTGTCCAATTTGGCTAATGTAGTGTCTAATGGAGAACCAGGGAATGGAATGAGCGCCGCCCTGGTGGCGATTTATAGCAGAATATTTTTATATGATGCAAAATACACCATTTTTTGTAATGCTCTTCCCCCTTCTATTTGAAATCAAACATCCGACATAACAAACTATTACGGTAAAATTTATAATTTTTATATAAGTGTTTTAAACTTCGAAATTAGATTTTTCGTTGTGGAGTTATAAAAAATGTAGAAATTTTGCGCAGCTATAAAAGTTTGCACTAAAATGGCTTTGAAAATGGCGCAGATTTAGTAATCTTCGGCTAATCCGTTTCGGAAATGCAACATCCATACTTCAGTCTAAATTTTAGTGACCTTATTTTCATTCTTGCGACGTAATCAGGTGTTTACAAATAATTTCAAATCGCCATAATGGCCGTTTGATTGTACAGCGCAATAAAGTTGCGGAAGAACGGGGGAGTGTGCAATGTTTCCCTTGTTAAGCGAACGGGAATGTTGCACGAGACGGTACGGAACGGCAATTTTATCGCCGGAAAGCGAATTCGAACGATATTCGAAGTTGCTTTTGCGTCACGGCAATGAAGGTTTGATTTAAAGTTGGTATGTGAATAAAGCACTATTAAAGATTGTTGGCAGGTTGATGGGTTTTCTCACTTGACGTAGTTTATTTACTTAGGGAGGGAGAAAAAAAATCGATGCCAATTGCGCACGTCAATGCATTATAAGCTGCCATTGATTCAGCTCACGGAGTTGGAAGTTTGCCACAAAATGGCGGCCGCAACTTAAAACTGTCGAGGGAAAAGGAAACGGGTCATCTACGGTGGTCCCGTTTTCTCAAATAACTCTGACATGATTTAGAATAAGATTACACACAGACGTCTGGTAAAATGATAACCCCTGTTTAAATAAACCCTGTCGTAATTCATATCGTTTAATTTCGGTTCCGTTTCTATTTTAAAACATTATAGCAAAGATTGGCCTCTTCTACCTTATCTTCTACACGGCCCTTGCGGCATTCTTCTCCGTCATGTTGGTCATCTTCTACCAGACTCTGGACAACTTTGAGCCCAAGTGGAAGCTGGATTCCAGTTTGATCGGAGACACCCCAGGTGAGATTTCTGAAGATTTTGGACCTTTCTAGTGATTGTGAAGTCGCAAAATAAATAATATGGGAACTAATCTGTTCACCAACGAGGTTTCATTAATGTGACGTTTTATTATAAGAGAAGTGTTTTTACAAAGGGATTACCGTAAGAGCGTATCCTAATAAAGAATGAAATTTTGTATTCTTTGGGGTACCCTTATAGGGAGTTGCCACTGAATAACTATATGGAAAGTTTGTGAATAGAGAATCCTTATTTTTGAAATTGCTGGTTACTTGAGTCTTCATAATATACATGATGATTATTATTGTGCAATGTAGGACTTGGGTTCAGACCATTGCCCGGTGATAACAACGTGGAAAGCACACTGATTCACTTCAAACATGGTAAAGAAGGAGGAACCTTCGAAGAATGGAAAGAACGTCTTGACGCATTTTTGTACCGTAAGTAGCAATCTTGCTATATATTATATAACTGGACAATTTGATGAAGAATGAAACTCCTGGGCACTGTACGTGCTCCATTGCTAATAGGACATTTGAAAAAGGTTTAACTTTCAGTGGTTTTTAACATTGTTCAACATCAGGATTAACACTATAGCACCATGATGTGCATCTTTTGAATTGAAACTCATTTTGCTGTATAGTCTACTGCATTAATCACTGAAAGTCATGATTTGTTTCTTAACAAAAGCAATCCTGATCAATTGGAGATAAATTTACATACTTGTTTTACAACAGTGAATATATATGGTGTTACGTGATTGATTAATAAAATTTGGTTTTCAGCGTACGAAGATGGGCGTCAAGTTGGACACACCGCCGACACGTGCACAGAAGGCAAAGGACCAGCGCCTGGAAAGGTGTGCGGGTTCGGCATCTCTAACCTCGGATCAAACTGCACCAAGGACAGATCCTACGGATACGATGAGGGACAACCCTGCGTAGTCATCAAACTGAACAAGGTACGCTGTACCGCAAGAACGCGAAGCGGTCTGCGCACGGCGTTGCGTAACGGTGGTTTTGGTTGCACGTGCAGATATTCGGATGGGTACCTGAACCTTTCAACGGCACCAACATGCCAGACAGCGTTCCGGAAGAAGTGCAGCGGAAGGTGCGAGAGTCGGACCCCAACAAGAAATTCGTGTGGCTAAATTGCGAAGGAGAGGTAAATATGTGTACCAAGATAGTTTCCTATCACCATTGTCTTTGCATCACTACAGTTCATATCACATTACGTGTGGGCAAATGGCTTGAAGGTCCTTCATATAGTAACAAATTGCAAAACAGTTGGGGACTATTTCCTTTAGCACATTTTACAACGCGTAATTAGGTTTGCGTTGGCAGTACTTTGAGTTGCACCTTACTATAGCAGTAGACTTTATTGCAAGAGAGGTTATATCTGTGCCAAGTTGGTGTGGCAGTGTTCCAAGTTTGATAAAGCCACACGCGTGACGGAACAAGCTTCGGTTTGCGGCTAACATTTATGTAAGCCGTAAGATTAATTCACACCTATGGGTAGTCATGATTTGTTTCCGGCAACTGCAATGCATGTTGTAGCCCTAACTTTGCACTCTAGAGTTTTTATTAATTTGTTTTGCATTTTGGTAATTTCAAAAGTTAATGAACATGTTGTGAAGTGGGTCCAGTAGCGGTTTGCGTGTCAAATGAAATTTAAACGCGCTCCTTGCCGCAAGAGCTTTGCATGTCGCTCAACTACACATTTAATTGCAGTATAATTTTGAAGTTGAGAGGGAAAAAAGTTGGTGAACTGGCTAGTTAGCAAAACACAGAGGGCACTGGAAAAAGTTGCGTGTTAAAAGATAATGGTGGCAACATTTTTGAAGTTTGAAGAAAGAAACTTGATGCGTGTTAGGTTTCGTACTTCTTGGTATTTCCAACTTCCCCAATTGGGGTGTTTGGTGTTGTCGGTTACATTTTGTAATGAAGTTTAGTTCAATGGCTTGATGAAACAAATCTTAGTATCCCATTTTATTTACATGCAACAGAATTTAAAAATGCTGAGCGATACCCTGACCGCAAATAAAGAAACCATGTTCTACGTAATGATGCAGTAATCCCTGTTTTGCTTATGAATTTACACGAGAGTTCCTGGTAAAAACTACTTGTATCGAAACGACTTAAAACGAAATGCAATTGCAAAGCAACGTCATAGTTAAAATAATGTGTGATGGTTGACGCGTCAAACAATACTAACATTTCAGTCTTTTAACAAATGCTTTTCAAACCTTACTTGGAATTTTGTTCTCCACTTAACATAAATTAATAATACTTCCATATATATGATTTTAACACCGTTTTGAAAATGTTCAACCGCGTTGAAATCTACCGTTTCCAACCCAAAATTGATTTGACATGTGTAGTGAAATTGTATTACGGGATAGTTGTGAAATTTTTGGTTTTTAGTACCCCGTTGCTATCAGCAATACTTTTGAATAGACTTTTAGAGATCTTATAACGAAAATTAGTCTTAAAATGGCGCACAGCGTATATCCCAATAATATACATGTATCGAAAAGATTGGGATTGCTGTACGTAATAATAAGTTCATGGTTTCCTTTGCTGCCAGTAGCACATTCCATTCCTTTGTTTTCGTTCTACTATAACCATGGCATAATTGTAGGATTATATAAAATGTAAGTTGCTAGATTTCATTTGCGTACAAATCCATTTCTAACCGATCTCGCTCTTCGATCCGCAGAGCCCGGCCGACAAAGAGAACATGGGTCCCATCACTTACGAGCCCTCCGCCGGATTCCCAACGTACTACTTCCCGTTCAACAACACACCGGGTTACCTGTCACCGTTGGTCATGGTGCAGTTCCTGAAACCTACTCCGGGAGTTCTGATCATGGTGCAGTGCACGGCGTACGCGGCCAACATCACGCCGAAACACGTGGAGCGCCAAGGCACCGTGCACTTCGAGCTGCTGATGGACTGAATAGGGGCAAGTGGGATGGAAGCAAAGTGGGGAAGATGGAGGAGGATGGTGTGCCGTGCGTGGTTTTTAGTTGAAGTAAAAAGGGTTTTTGTTTCGCGGCCTTCTTTTCCCCCAATGTACGAAAGCAGCGTTTAGGCCATACATTCCTGGTGATGCCAAAATTTGATCGGAGAAGTCTTTAATAGTTGCAAGAACAAGAAAGAAGGAGAATGAGACCAGAGTCTTTGATCGAATTCCAATTACTTATCATGTAATAAGATTCTCGTGCCACTTGTCCACTATTTTGCGCGAACTGATATAGTATTTTCTAGCGGGAAGTTGCAAGGCCTACAACTAACTGTTCCGTCTGTCTCCGAGATCAAAGAATCTTGTTGTGCGGGTGGGTCGTTTGGAAAATTAACAGCTTTTTAAATAAGTTTCTGTCTAATTAAAACGATTTTTGCATGCATGCTGCTGGTGTATAGTTAAAAGTAGTATACGTAGGATTTCGATTCGGAACAGTGTAAAATGAAAATTTGCCGTATTTGTGAGCACGAGGCCTTGTCCCATCCGCAATAAGGTTACATACAGGAAATGGATGTGTGCAATGCATATTTAGTTGGTAGATGGAAGAAGAAAAAATACTGTAGGCCTCCTTTTTCATTAAACATGGCAGAAAACAAAGTTTTATATTAACCTCTCGTCGCGCGGAAGGATACACATGTAGATACACAGATTATTTGTTTCGTCGGATAGAAATAAAATTACGGAGTTATATCGAAGGAGGTGTCAATTATTTTCTATTTACTTTACTATGTTATCACAGTGTATAAGCACTTGTTTACACCCTATAGTAATGGATGGATAAAACCTGTGTAATATTGCACCTAAAAGGAGTCCTTCATGGGACATTGCAGTTGCACCTTAAAAAGTGCTAAAATAGTAGAGTGTAGTCCATTCTATGTGGGTTAATTATAGAGTAGATATTTTTTGTGTGGTAGTATACAAAAATTTGTTGGGTTTTTTTGGGAAATGTACGTGCTGCGCAAAAAGAGGAACTGCAGAAAAAATTTGACCAAGTTTCATGAAGATGTTTGTGTTAATACTACTGTGGATTAATGTTAATGTGCGTGTTGGTTGTTTGCTTGCAAGGACGTTGATTTAACCGAGTTTGCAATTTTGTTGGTGGACAAAGCCGTGAACAAATAATGCGCATTGAAAAAGGATGCGATGTCCTTGGCAAGGGGGATGTGGAGCACCTTTTGAAAATGTTTGAAAAGCATTACCTTGGTGTGTAGCAAGTAGATGTGATATAGCACTTTTAAAAAAATGGGATTTTATTTGGCTTTGTTGAACTTCTGGGGATCAAGACATATAGTTAAAAATGATGTACTGTTTTGTAACAGTTGGTTTTTGTACAACTATACATGGATGGGATTAATTTTATTCACATCTAGCGAATTCCTAGTTTATTTGTTGGTTTCAGAAAATGGTAAATTGTAGCCACACCTATATATGCAGCATTATTTTACAAAATTTATTTTGAAATGCAGTTATTCGCTGCGGTTCGCGGAGCATACCAATTTTAGATTTACAAAATAAAAATGTTTCTTACAAATTATGCTGGGTGTAAGTGAATAAATAAAGGGTTGCCACTTGCCTGGAAAACCTGGGCACTAATCTGTGAATATTCAGCAGATCAAATTTAAAATTATGGGATTTCTGAAGCAATTGACATCCATATTGTAGACTTTCAACCGTTTGGATTTGCAACGTTTGCTTCAGTTTGCTAAAATACTGAAATGTTTAATTGTTTTTGTCATTATTTTGCAATAGGAAACTTTCAAACCAGTTCCCTAGAAAAGAGCATTTATTCGAGGAAGAAGGGGGTATGTTCTGGGGCCTCAGTAGGGAGGGTCCAAATTTGCATGGCCAATGAAATTAATTAGTAAACATCCACCACTTTTAAGCCCCGCCTCTTAATTGATCTTCGTTGCTCAACTCTTCCTGGAAGTTAAGCCCCTTCCATAAAGGGCCCTCCTAGCCCCTGTTGTTCCCTTCTTGCCCTTTGTAATTTTTGTTTATATAAATCTGTGATTGGATATACGGACTACGTCATTTGTATAGTCCAGCCAATAGCAAATGGTCATCCACAGTATATACAGTGTGGTCAGCCTCACCGATCGCCACGTGAGCAGATCTTGGAGCCGAAGGAAACGAAACTTGTAAGATGAATACTGTAATAACTGCTTGGATAACTGCATGTTGTATTTATCTAGAACTATTTGAGTTAGGGAGTTTAACAAGCATTCCGATTTTTGTATCTCTAGAGAAGTTGTGGGCTGTAATGTTCCAGCTGTATTTTCCGAAGGACCAATGCACTCTTCATACACTTTTGATAATGTACATACAGGGCCCCATGCAATTTTAATATAATTCCAGAGCTGTGGCACCACTATAACGCACTGTTTCAAAACACTGTAATATACATACATTTAATGGTTAACATATGTTACAGGCTGTGGTGCAACTCAGGCTGTGGCGTCATAGCCTAGGCCGTGGCATCACAACCGTTTTCGCC
>JAQFZQ010001947.1:0-16285 GCA_034696005.1 Glomeris marginata
ACGTGGCCGATTTTTAAAGTAACTGCTACAGTGGAGGCTGCAGTGTATGGTTCGCTCAGCCTCCTTCCGCCTTAATAGTTTTCTACTATTTTGGAAGTATCAACGCTTTCAAACTTTCTCATCGTTTTTGAAGAGCATGCTGAAAGGAACATTGTCAATTAATTATATCAAATTCTCTTTAATATTTCACGAGTTTTTTCATGAAACGTACCTCAATGTAGGCCTGTTTGTTTATCTAAACAGCTACCTACAATTTAAAAACACTGTCGTTACATCTTCCTTTGTACGTGCGTTAAGTTTTATAATTCTATTATTAAGAACTTTCTAGCAATAAGAGACCTTATAAAAGTTGCTATAAAAGCACATTTCGGAATTCAAGCGCAGGTACCTATGTATTATTAAATTCGTACTTTGCATTTTAGGTATACACGTTTTGACATCAATAAATTGCACAGTTTTATGAAAAGCTGGGAAAATACATATTTTTAGCAGCAAAGGTTGGCATTATGAAAAATGTCTGCAAAAGCAGCTTCTCAACTTTAGATGCATCATTTTTCAGTCTACATCCCCATAAATAAAAATACCAAATCCTATACTTTGTTGCACGATTCGCCATATGTAACTTTTGCTATTATATGAACCTTGTTAAACATTCAGGAATATGCATAATTAGGAAGGCTATTAATGAATAGTGTTGAGTTGTGCAAACCGGCCAAGGCGAATATATTTTTGTCCATATTTTAGCCAATACCAGGGGCAGTTAATAGGACCATTAACGGTGCACCCATGCGTCACACTTGGCTGTCATCGTCTATTCTCATATTGTTTCTTCCATGTGCTACGTGGTAGCACACATGCACTAACATATGAGAGGTTGCAATGTTCGTCGATATATTGAAGCGCTGATGCGGTTGTCATGGGAACCACCAAGATATCAACACTCAACAACACTTAAGATTTTGGCGCAAAAAATCTAGCCTTTGAACATGGTGTTTAGGATTTTTACCATAGTGGCTATCTAAGTATACTACCTATAGGTTTACTTCATAACACCTTGTTAAAAATTGAACATTTGTAATGGAACATCACAACACCAGTTGCATGTATAAACATATCAGGTTTATGAGCAAACCCGACCAAACCTTTGGAATAACGTTTAGAGTATAAGATTAAATCAAAACTGCTTCTTATATGGTATTGATTTACTGTCAAAAACACAACTACTCGTATACTCCAAGTAAACTCAATGCATGAGTTGGGTAAGCGAGTAGTCATAAAAATTCACATATATTCTCAACAATGTAGGCTTATATACTATACAAAATGCATGAAGTCAAACATCGATTGCAATAAGGTGAAATACATTATAAATATTGCAAACCTGTTTCACAATTGAAACACTGCACAAGTCGTCGTTACATATGGGAACCGGTAGGCCAGGAATATTGAAATGTCAATAATTAATACACATGATAGAAAGTATATGGGCTCCTTAACATGTGAAGATTGACAAAATCATATTGCACAAGAACTTAGACGTCATTATATTAATTCAAGTTATCATTCAAAATTACATCTTTTAAACTGTTGCAGTTAGCACCCAAATTCAAATTAGAAAGTTATAGAGCATTATAAAATACATGATGCAACTCATTTATTTAGATTTGTAACAAATAGAACTAACCAATCAATCCTTACAGCATTGAGCTAAATGGATGCCAAAATTTTATGAACTCAACATTTCTATGTTATTCATGCATGTTAAACATATATTGATAAATTTATTAACTGCATTGAAACACTTGTATATCGCTTTCAATCAATAAAGTTCTCGATATAGTCATGGGAAAAATGCTTCAGGTTACATACAATATTGACCAAAGGACTTCTTGTTATTCGCATGAATGCACTTTAACGACTAACGAGTGTTATGATATAGCTTTTTTTTGGGGGTAGTTGAAGGGGTACTCTGTGCAAAGGGGGATAAATTTCTGGGACTCTTTTTACACACCAACAAACAACCTTCGCTGCATACTGTGTCATGGTCTCTAGCTATAGATCTGGGTCAGTTGATGGCACTGCAGCTCTGCAGTTTGGCGGCACGCAGCATAGCAACTGTCCAGAAGCCCTGGCAATCGCAAACACTTATGGCTTATAGAGGCGAACATATAGCTTACTATGCTATTGTGCGAAATACGCACCAAAAGAAAGGTTACACAACATTTGTTCCATTTCGACTATCGTACCGATTTTATCGTTGATACGGACGAACAAAGGACATGTGATAGTACGCTGAATGGCCATTTGCCAGATATACTCGGAATCCAAACAAACCTCTATACCTCCATATTTCGTCAGCTTTGCTGCAAGTACCAGACCTTAACTGAATCAATAAAATAAATTGTTTAGCGATGCTATCACTGGAGAAAAGTTTGCTCGTAATTCATATAAATACATCAAGAGAAATTTGTGTAAAATGTGCATGCAGTAATTAAAGTCAAAGTATCAGAAAAGTAGCTGAAATTACATCCAATGTTTCCCTGTTTATTCCCATATACGTATTTTATGATTAATAATTAAAAATGAAAAAAATTGGTTCCATTTTTGGAAGGAATATAGTAATGCATAAAATAGTTTCCTATGGAAAACTATGTTTCGATTCGAGTCAGTTCAGTTTGTGTCGCATTTCTATAAAGAACATATCCCCATTAAAAAGCAGTGTCAGGGTGTTATGCATTTCAAACGCTTTCTCTACTAAGCTCAGTGCAATATCGATTTCATGCAACCATGTACCTCAAAAAACACCCATACTCAATGTATAAGATGTACCTGTAAACAATAACCATTGTTATTTTAAGCACTACAAAATTGTTATTCAATTCAAAATATTAATATCGCACATTTCTCTTGATTTCTGGAACTCTCAATGTATATAAATACTGAATACCCATTATATTTTCATATTTGATCTTCCTTCTAATCTAAGAAAAATGTGGACAAAGTTAATCGCCATGGTCCAATGAACATACATTACACCACTATTCATATTAAAATAATAATATCACAGTAACAATAAACTGGGAAAAGTTGTCAGCTCGCCAAATGTGACAACTGAAATTTATAGCTAAAGAGAATTGCGAAAATTTCCTTACATTTATGAAACAACCAAAAAAGCATCAACCTACGAATATTTTATGCAAGTAAATGAATTGGTTTGCAATTTGCAGAGTTTGTCGGAGCGAAAACACCAATAGCTCTGTGGTAGATTAATATTTTTTTAAATATCTGAGAGGATGAAATCTTATTATACGAATCGCATGAATGACTGCGGAGTTATGAATTAATCTCGTATTGAAGTTTATCGGCTATTAATATTACTCTATCTTCTTGAGAGAACATCGGAAAACAAATTGCTTGCCATTAAGATTACGTTTTATTACTTCACTATATGTACAGACATCAAAAAATGTATTGCCAGTTACTTTCATATTGATCCTAAAATAAAGAGCATGCAATTGTGAGCCACAAGCAAAAAAATAATTACCTCCATTTCTTTATATGTATTTAATACTGTGCACACATCGAACAGGAGTAATGTCTGAAACTGTCGGAAAACTGAGAAATACATTATGAAAAATACTATGTAAATATTTACTATGCTATAATAGTGAAAACCATAATGCACCTTCCTTCAAATTTCTAACCTAATTAGTGGAAGGACTGCCTAAAAGTGTTGCCTGATCATTCAGTGACAATAATGTGAGAAATATCTTACAAAAATTATACAAATTCAATCTTTGTCATAGCACTACCCTATAAATTACTCATATAGGGCCTATACAAGTTTAATTTGTTATATTAACTTGTCCTCGAAATTGTTTTCATGCATGTAAAATATGTATTCCTTCGAACAACGCATACTACACTATTCCTGGCATCAGGATGTTGAACGGCTAAAATTTATCGGTGAAAACAAGTGTAGACATCGCCGGCTGAATAAAACATAGCCAAGGCATGGCAACAATCTTCGGCTATTTATGACCACCACCATCGTCGAATATATTTCACGTTGCAAGGACCATATCGCAAGCACATCAATACAGACATAGCCTTCAAAACAAACACAAACAACGACCAAGAACAAGTGACGACCGACGACAAACCGGCGCCCCATACGCAACAAACACCCATTAGGTCCTGTGTGTGTAATAATGCACAGACCCAACTCGAGCAACTACAGGGACAAATGTCGTCTGATGAAATTGTAAATGCTAATGACTAGAAATTACATTCAGCCAAGTCGGCATTGATTTAGTTTCTCGTTAGTTCAGCAACGTTAGCGTTAAATGTGCCGCAAATATTATATACGCAAGACTCGTTAGTATCATGACGCCATCATCATCGTCATCATGTGCTCGCTTCCAGCTCCTCTCAAAAGGAATTTGCAAGCTTTGGCCTGCATCTCATGCAACTTGACAGCTCCATTTATGTTGCATAACCAAGCTCGACAAGGAGATATATAGCATCTAATAACATGCACCTCATGTCAGTGTCTGCACCTTTCCGGTCTCTTGGCAACTTGAGGCTGTCCAATGGTCATTACAGTTACGACCAATGCGCTTATGCTGACATTCGTTATATATTTTACAAGGATCGATATTTAAACTCCTCAAATAGCTAGCTAGTAAAATATGTATATAACGTTAAAGGTAAACTGACAGATTTTTTATGGCACCGAGGTCGGCTAGCATAGGCGAAACTCCTAACTTAATTACCCCCCTGTCAAACAGTTAAAAACTAATAATATTTTGACTATAATTTCAACGCAGATTTTGTCGTTTAAATTAAGTTTCAGAGCATCTTGCATATAACCAATTCAGTTCAGCTTTAAAAGTAAATTGTAAACATCGATTTACCTGATATTTACATCATAATTATTCTAATACAAACATACTAACTTATAATACTACAATGGCAAGTCAAAAAGTAAATATATTTATTTTTAAATAAAAATTTAACAGTTAAATCCGAAATTTACACATGAAAGCCACTTGTCTTATTAGCTGTATTCAACCAAAAAATTGAGTCTCTCTCTCCATATACATTTCTCTCATTTTGGCAACAGTTTTAATACACTGCTGTCACTTTTCAACTTGCCCTAGTATTAATAATATTTTCAAAAATCTAAGACATTGCTACAGAAGTTTGTATTGCGATATTTAACCCTCATGCAGGATAGAATAGGTACCTATGTGACATTACGTGGAATTTATCAGATGTTGGACAACATTTTTCTCTTCAATGCACAAGTATGAGCCGTTTCATTACGTGTCAGGCAATACAATGAGTTTATATACGGTTGAAATGTATGCCAAGTCCCTCAAGACATTTGATTGTGTGCTTTTGAACAGCTGCCACAGGCAGGTGCATTCAACAGATCGCTGCCAAAGAAATGGTTTTAATACATACACAAACCCTATTTGTGAACAAGTGTTTAAGTCCACTCAAACAATGTCAATAATCACGGTACACGTTGAACATATGCAATATTACTCGTAACTTTTTAGTAATTGCGCAAAACCAAATATGAGTTTTGAAAAATGAAACTAATGGTTGTAATCCAATCCAAAACAGATGCCCTATTCTGCCATGATGGTCCTTAAATGGTCACAGAATATGTGAAACCTATAGCGCAAGCTAAGGAATTTCCTGACGGCTCTAAATTATAGATTTTTATTTTGGTCATCCAAGAATTTTCATGATCCGTTTTCCAAAAATACATACAGTATTTTAACTAAACTACATGCCATTAACTACACAAACTATTGGGATTTTTATAAAATTTTATCACATGTTACGCCACATTAAACATATAATAACATACATTTATTGTAAAGCTTTATATTTACATTGGGCTACCATATTATTAGAGTCAAAGTGTTTTTTTTTGTTTAATTTACAAATGAAATCATTATATAATATGAGGTTATTTAAAGTTACTTAAATTTGCTTCATTATTGTAAATAATTAATAACATTGAAATCAATTTGGGTCAACACTTCCTTGGAGTAAAATCTGGTATTGCACTTTTTTAATAAATATTCTGCAATGCAATTTGGTATTGTAATATTATTTCTACCAAACTTTTTATTTATTTATTAAGAAAAAATGTAAGTGCATGGTAAATGTTTTTATTTATTTATTTTGGTGAATGCCATGAGGGAAATGTCGTGACTGGCTAGATGGAAGAAAAACAGACTGGTTACTTGCGACATACGAATTTTGATCCACTCGGTATTTATGAATTTTCCATTTCCATTTTCTAGACATGGCATATAGTGTAAGGAATAAATGGATTCTGCCAAATGCACTCGTAAAAGAGTATAGCGATGCGCTTTCACTATAAAGTATTGTGGGAAATAGTTGGCATGTCTGCATCTGTTGTGGAACATGGAAACCATTTCGTTTCATATATACACACGAATGTCCAGATTACACCGATTTCTTTTATTTTACCAAATTTCCGCTTCATCATTCTTCTAGCACGAGGTTAATTCACAAACTTCAATTCTATACCTAGTCGACGTTCCACTAATAAGCAACCCGGAAAAGAACAAATTCGATCTGCATTTCGACACTATACATTATTTATTCCCATCTAAAATAGGAGTAATTGAATATCTACCTAGTATATCAGGTAACCATTGCCCTTTTGGTTGAGGACTAGCTTAGTCCTCAGAATAAAACATGCCACAGTTCAAATAATAATTAGCAGTCTTATTGTTTATTAAATAGGAAAGTGAACATCATCCAAGTGAATATTAAACATTTACTTCACTCAGTAAAATTCATTATTAATTACATAGCAGCTAGCACCGAACTGGCCACTTATATTTTTATACAGTGCATGATTGGGAAATTTAAGTTTCGTGAAGCTGGTATAGTATAATGTTTCTTTATTTTATATTAGATTTATTACTTTTTGAAGGCTTAAGGTTATCAATTTTTCTTGTATATCTCATAGTAATTTCATGTTAGTCAAAATGCTCGCTTTATCATTGCAAATGCACTTGCATTCAACAAGTAGCTTTGATGCAAACATCACTTTAAGGTGACCTATGCCTTGGAAACTGGTACATAAAAAGCAATTTAGAGTGAAGCAACGTACGCAGCTGTAACCGAATAATCCGACTTCATTGCTTACGTAATGTTACGGATATTGTATTTTGTGCCAGCACTCAATGAACTGCTTTTTTTCACTCCAAGCACTAAAGTGATGTCTTCAAGCTGCGAGGCAGGTTAGAGACAATTAACAGGAATTTTGCGCTTAGCTGTGGCCACAAATGTCTCCAAGGGACTATAATATAGCACTATATTTCCGCTTGCAATAGCCAACACTCGCAAAGTGCTGAATGTTCCAGATATCGAGTTATACAACATGGCTGTGTAATATATATTTCAGCAGATTTTAAGTAATGGCGAGATACGAGAATTGTATATTTGACAAGCATTCCCTTCTATGTTAAAATTCAAATTATTCAGTCCGTTACCATGTGTTGGCCGATTGAAATGCAATAAAACTGCATGAGTGAAATTGCAAGAAGAGCAACCAACAACACACGATACTGTGAAGAAATTTCATTTCCATATTATTATTATATTTACCATGCATTCGTGCAGGAGTATACAAAATTGGATTACAATTTACACTATATTAAGTATGCTGTATATTGGCAGTATCTATTTAAGGTACATGCACAATGTCCCTAGGAAACTGATCAATGGTATTTCTGTAGTATAAAATCTTTTCAAGCATTATACAGCGCATTTCAAATTACGAGGAATTGCTTGTGGCAACTGAAAATTTTTAAACAATTAAATTTATAACATGTAATTAATATACTGTTATATAGCATGCCAACCATGTATTGCCTTTGGTGAAAATCATGATAAGGTAAATCTTCCATTGACGGCATTCATGTAATTGGTTCTGCATGTAGAGACCTCTAAATTGAATATCCCACATTTAATGAAAAACTAGAAACTCTTGAAAAAAATTATAAATGTTCTGGATTTTACGGTTTTCAGATTTAAATGTTTCAACACAATGATTTCAAAGCCCTCCACTTTTGCCACATTTAAAATATCATTAGAAATTGTCTTATAGCGGTTTCAAATTTGAAATAAGGAAACTGACGGCATAATGTAATACACAATATTAAGGTCATAGAAAAGTGACTGTTGAGAAAGCAGTATTCAAATATAATATGACCAACACTGAACCAAGCGAAAGAAATATAGTGTAAAATTCTACAATCCACTCGAAAAATAGTCAGCTGAAACGAGAGTAGCAGACGTTTGACAGTTGCTTTTGAAGACACCAAGTCTTAAATATTTCACATATGGCGATAAGTCAAATAAAACCCAAAGGCAAAAAAAAAGTCATGCGAGAAAAGGAATTGACCGCCAACGTCACATTCAGAGTTTAAGAAACTTGTATGGCAAGTGACATGCTTCTTTGAACGTCAAGAGATGCAATCAAGCATCCTGAAGGCAGAGTTAGTGGTAAAAACCGATATAATCCCATACACAACGGAACAACCATCTCTTGAAAATGCGGCCATCTTTTATATGGCCCACCAAATTTCAAGTGCTCCCCATTCAAAATTTCTCCCAAAAGAATCAAAGTGCATCATATACCACCATGTAAAATGGGTTAACAATGTAAGCCATGTCTATCGTGCAATTAAAAGTACGCTACTTGAAAGCAAATGAAATGCGTAAGCTCATCAAAAAATTGCATAGAACGCTAACTTTAATTACATCAAAGTATACAGCCAACACAATATTTTACATACTGCTCAAAGGAGTAAAAAAAAAAATATATACCCATGGATATATGGCGTTGTTTCTGTGTACAGAAAACGTCAAGTAAACGAGTCACGACTTAACGCAATTACAGCAAATTAATCTCATCTACCCCGGAAAAACTTGATTTATGCACGTTAAACTCGTACATGCAAATAAGTTTAGAATTGAGTCGCAGTAGGCTTATTTGCCTATAGCTTTGTACAAATTTGGGTGGCAACTGGAGCCAGAATACACTGGCTCCAATTCTAGATCAGCCGGAATGTCATGGATTTTTTGCTCGCTTTGAAAAATCTCCCAGTTACTACTTATATAGCCTATAAAATCGATGACATTTTATTTGTCTTTGCTAAAAGCTCGGGGAAATATTACACGCCACATGAGTCCTCCCGATCTTCACTCACACTATAGCCGAGTCTGAGTGGTACCATGCGGATTAAGATACAGCGAATCGATTCCGCTATCAACATTAGAAATCTTGCAGCCATGCAGAAAGCAGTGCAAGTTTAAACTCCTAATTTCAATCCACAGACAAACTTCATTTAGGGAACGAAATTCTGGTCACATGCTCACCCTTTAACTGGGCTTACCTGCATGTGTTTAGATCGAGTTCATGCGTGCAACCAGTCACCATTTCAAAAATTCGTATTAATTCGTATAGTATGTATAAAAATTGACAAAACTTTATACTTATGCTAAACACATGATGCTCTTTAACTTTGTAATTTACACTAAGGTCCTAACGCTAACCATTGCAAAGATAGAAATTAAATGACCTTGATAAACTTCGCCAAGGTCAGCAGCAAAAGCTGGGTTTCCCAATTCTTCACGAGATCCATTTGTATTACTTTGTTCAAATGAAACGTAGATATTTTTTTTATTTTAACATGCGATAAAACTTATTTTCAGATACAACTAGTTACTAATTGAAATTTTTTGTCAAAACGCTAGTGAATTTGAAGAACTGCGTTATAATAATGTAATCACTATCAAAGTAATATGGTGACGAGGACCATCTGTCTATATACAATGGTATGGTTGTAGATGAAGTTCCTGCCAGGACCACTTCTAAGCTTACGAAAGCTAAGCAAGCTATCAGGACCACACTCCAATTAATGCTGAACATCATTGCATCAGCGCATGCGCCGAACACCACAACTTCTTGAAGGACAATGACCCAAAGTCTTCATCCATGGTAGCCACCTCATCTATATCCCACCTTGCAATTCCTTCGCCAAGGGCTGCTGCTAACCGTGGATCAACGTCTCACTGATGGCCAACAAAACTAGAGTAAATCATTATATTCTTTCCAACCACTATATTCCACTCGATAGCGCAAAGACTTAATATCCTTGCAGTCCCTGTTCCTTTCACAATGGTTCGTTGTAAACATGTAGGGGAGATGTGAGGCACAAACTAAGCTAGTGGCAAACAAATCATTTAGAGTTGTATAGCGATTGAGCCACATAAAACATTTCTTGCAACTATACACAAATTGGATGGCCCCCTCAATTACTCAATAACAATTGCATTTCTGAACGAGTTAGTTGTGTTCATGGACCCTGAATTTATGTAGTCGTCCCATGAAAATTAATTGAACAACAATTTATCAAACCGAGTAATATACAGGGTGAGTCACCTAACACTGACCTGCTCAATAGCTCAAATTGTGTGCAGTATAGCCTACATGTGAATTATGGTTATTTGCAGGAATAGTGCTTGACCTTGGACTGTCCTTGTGATGCCTTTAACTTTTCAAGGACATTGCATTTCTACCTTTGATACCGTGGCAGATAGGGCCATCACAAACTATTGAGCAGGTCAGTGTTAAGTGACTCACCCTGTATAGTGTAAAATCACATTTGTTGTGTAACCTTTCATTGTAATCTAACCAAATTGTCAAAAGTAATTGAATTCCAGAAACTGCAGATTAATTACAAAATGTATTTAATAATTTTATACTTTGAATATTATGTATTTTAAATGAGAATGCAAAAGCATTTAGGGCTACTATTCTTTGTCTACACATTTCCTTAAAAGCAAAGGTAGTTTTGACATTCACCTTAATTTTTTTTGGGAAACCTTGCTTTGTTTGCATTTTTGGCCATGACAAACAAAACGAAAGAAGTATATTTTGTATTCCTGGAAAACAAGGATATCAGGGTTATGTCACGCGTCAGCTGCTTGATGGCCACTCAGGCAAAGTATTTCGATTCCTCTTACAAAAAGAATGGTGACCAACATAAATCCCCGTCACCGAAAACTACTCCATTTCAGTCCCCGTCTCCACTCTCCTCCCTCTTCTTCATTCTGTCAGCTATATACACTAGCCCACTATAGTCAGCATCTTTTGGCCATGCATTCTCCGGTCATTTACCCTCTGACTCTGAGGAACCAACTCAATTCGAGCGGAAATTTGTCAAAACACGTTCCGCTATATCTTTTTTTTTACTATCCGCTTCTGCAATCAATCAGTGCGAAACCAAATCCCCCTCTTTCTGGCAACAACATCGAGAAACAAGATAATGCCCCCAACAGCGAAAAATGTCAATATTTCTCGACATCTGTTTGCAGCTTGTAAACCGAAAGACAGTAGTTTCTAGGGTGTAATAAAGGCGGATTGTTATACTATATTACACATGTCCTGCAAAAGTTAAATGGATAAAAAGTAGGTGTATGCTTATATGCAAACAGATAAATATTAAACTATCTTTATATATACATAATAACGTAATTAAGCATTGAATCAAATAAGGGAGGTGTTCATTTCGTTAGAGAGAAAAAGAGGGAAAAAACACAAACTCCATCAGAAGACTATATGAGTAACCTGAAAGACTTCATAAAGTGGGCTCAACTTGTCCCAGAGGATCCAATTCTCATTAGCCAGAATAAACACTGGGCTGGGCAACAAAAGCCAGAATTGTTGGAGATGTTCCCTATAAGGGGATTTACTCCTACACCACTCAGTAGGCTTTTAAACGCCTGAAAGAAGTTCCAACCATCCTTTACGAAACGGCCCACAGAATGGTCAAATAATTTAAATGAATAGAGTGGACAATAGTAAGAGTCTAGTGGTTTTTACATTTTAAAATTAGGAACCATGCATCTTGGGATTAAGTGTAGTATGAGAAATACTTGATACGCAAAAATAAGGCATACAAGATAACAAAATAAAATAAAAACATTTTCCTATTCAGAATAATGGAAACTTTTTTCCTTTCAATTCAACTACACAATGTTAACATTCACAATGGTTCTGTAACCTACGTTTTATACAAGTTGACATCAATAGCTCGCGCAAATTGTCAGCATTATTGCTGGTTGAAAGATTTTTCTAACAATTGCTAACATAAAAACCAATGCAAAGGTCCACATATATTATTTCGGGAAATGTTCTCATTGCATTCAGGACATATAGCTTCCAGAATGCTTACCATGTTTTTTTTATTGGATTGCAGTAAAAGAAATACCGAACAATACTGCACAACTACTGCATTGCAGGGTAACCACTTTCTTCAGTGCAGAGAAGCCACATTAAAGTACATTGTTCCCCAACTATGAAAGTTCCACTTGGCTATAGTAGGTGACGCATGCGAAGTTAATAAACAATAATTGTCGGAATGACTAACTTTAATATATAACTTTAAAGTCAAGCAGAGAAACCAACAGCAAAGCGACCCGAACCAGATATGAAAAGAAGCCCACCATTTAAGCTAACCGATTCAACAAAAACCTTCGCTAATACAATTAAATCTTCCCAATATGTGAATATAATTATTCCATAGGCTTATTAATGTGGCAATCGATTTATACGTGTCCAGAAAAGACCTGGAGATATACGATACAACTGGCACCTGGATTTGCTCCACTGAAGCACAACTGGATCAACTATCTACTTGGATCAAATTTCCACATTCCCCTCTGCAGTTACATTTCACATCTCCAACATTAAACTAGGCTACATTTATATCGATCATAGCTGCTACCTTATTTTGAAACTTATGGTGCGTGCAAAAACTGGATTCAGTCAGTTGATTTGCTGACCACCTGTTGACAGAATGCTGAATATTTCTATAAACATCCCTTCCCCTTGTCTGTTCAACTTATTCTTTACAAGATTATCTTTAAAATGGATGATCCATAAAATACATAACACCTTTTGCCCATTTTCTGCACACCACCCCTTTGTAATATACATATACGATTAACTAACAATAATTGCAAAGCACATCTAGAGTTTACTTAATTTATTGACCACCCCTAGGAGACAATTTCTGAAATGCGCTGTTGGGTATGCCGAGGTTGTTCGTTATAAATGAAGTCGATGTTCTTACCGAAGGGCTTATTAACATTTGTACCACATGTCAACATGTTTTGACCTTTTGTATGGAGAGGGTCATCTTCAGAGCATCTATACGAAAATTGCAATCCAGATAGAACAAAGCAATATCGATCTTTTGACAGAGTGGGTATGCGAGCACTCCACATGGGGCTGGTAAGGTACTGACTATATTGTACCTCCTATATAGTATTAATAAAAATTGCAGGTGCTCCACTAACATTCCAGTTTCGCTATGAATGTCAATACGTTAATATAGGTATTACAATAGATAATATTGTGGTATCTCCTTTTGTGCTGTCACACGCGTTCAACACACGGGTTTGTTTATGTTAAGATGTAAATTGCTCTCTTGCGCAATGCCTGTTAAGCTGCAGGAATGAATTGGGGCACATTCTATCCATCTCCTCCAACATCGGAGGACTACAACCTGTCTCAGCAGAGGACCATCCTTCGCCACCAGGTGGCTCTTTTCTCGCAGTACGACTGCTCTTTTCTCGGATGCAGTGCATCACTTTATCACTTTTATAATTAAGATATTATTGGTGTCCTCTGCTATGGAAGGTTCAGTCCTATACCAATTGTGGTCTTAAGCCAGCACTGGTTTGGATATTATTTTGCACGTTGCAAACTAAACTAAAGTAGGGGACCGGACCATCAATCCGGGGTTACTATACAATATAATAATGCAGCCAAATTCAGCATGCTTGCTCCAGGAAGAGCCAACGACCTTCTTGTGCCTAGTGGTGCCAAACTGCACAACATGTATTCCGGAAAGGAGTACACTGCACTGCACTCTTGCGGTTTCTGGTGTCGCAGCACACAAAAGACAAGCGAAGTGGGTGAAGGAATCGATTTTAGCATTTAACACGCCACATAGACAGCGGTTGAGATGTTGTATAGGCTACTACCCTAACTCGGACTTGGGGGTAAAAAAAAAAGAGGAGAAAAACACGGAGAGGAAACGTCATCTGAGGCACACCAGGAAGAAGCAAACAAGCGAGTATCAACGGCTGACAGCGCAATGCAATATCGAAGCCAAATCCTCTTGCAATTTCTCTTTTTTCTCTCCCAACCACCCCCAACCCCAACCTCCAAAGTAAAAAAGTATATAATGTAAAAACCAAACTCACACAAAACCATACATGTCAACCAACGAAACACTGGTATTTTTGTGATCGTGGAAAAAAAATATAAATCCAGCTTTGGCATCATTAACGATTGATGCGTTTAATCACGTGTTCTGGTCTACGAGGCAATGTGTACCAAACACTCGTTCACTACAAGGATTATTGGTCTTAGCTGATGAACGCCAATCGATGGGTTCCTATGGTGTTTGACGCAATAATAAATCCCCAAAGTCAAAGAGTACACAAAAGTCATTTTTAGGGGTGAGAATGAAACGTGGATTACGTTTTTTATTTGGAACGTGCACTTGAAAAAGAATGATTTTATTGACAGGTCGTGCCAATCTCAACTTTACTTCAAATGTATCCTTTGTCTATGAAAAAAAAATTGTGGGTCTGAGTTTCCTTTTTCTCAAAATCTCTCAAATTCTTCCATGCAGCACTGATGCTCTCTTGAAGCAATTCTTTAAATTAATACCCCTATATAGAATTTCTTCATTAAATCAATAATATTTAGAAATTGATTCTAATCAAACACATGAAATCAACCAATGACAGTGACAGAATACTGTTAAAGTAGTACATAACACGAGATTTAAGAGCAAATCACAATTGTTAAAAGACTTTTCATTCCAACCATTTACTGTTAATTTATGTCTTTCAGTTTACCATTGTGCACAAAATACTGTATACTATACCGTCAATTTCATTATGCAGACAAAATATTGTTCTGAAAATATTTGGAAAGAAAGCTCTGCGGAATTATTAATATTTATTTCTGGGTAAATAAAAAGCTACGCACAATTTGTTTTTCAAAAATATTCAGGCCTTTACATGCACAATTGTGCATATCATTTTCTCCCATAAAAAGTTTATAGCAACATTGAATATGGCAAGGTGTTTTTGTAATAATCATGGGACGTTATAGAAAATGTGAATGAAAGGTATTACAATTTCTTTTAACTTATTCATGTATATTAATTTAATTTCATGTCACTATCAAATCACGTAATGCGAGAAATCCATAAACTTCATTCAGCACAATGTAAGTGATTTCGGGGCAAAAACTCAATTATATCTCATATGCATTTTTATATGAAATGTTTCTTTAATGAAAAGGTTATATTACGTGCAAAATAAACAGGAATACACAATATGAAGCAGCTGAATCAGCAAATAAATACTCCATCATTATGCACTTTTAGAAAAATTAATAAAGGTCGTTCAGAAAATCTTCGGATCATTACTCATCCCTCACTTACCACGCATTATAAATTTCTTTTTCTGACTAAACTATACTATAATACCTCGGGCAAACTACCTATATAAGTACATTTTGCAAGATAAATAACGACAGCAAATTTTATTGAAGTTGTAGTATCATTTCGAACCCAGGCAAATATTCCCATAAATTTCAAAACCATATATTTCTACATGCATCTTTGAAGGTTTTTAAGTGAGCTTGCACAGGTTGATGAAGTATAGATTCAGTGATACCATATACATGCATGCATGTGGAATACCGAGAAAATTGCATATCGAATCCATTGCGCTTGCCAAAAGCTAATTTTCTACAAATGCGATTGACATGAAAAATCCAGAATGACAACTTGTATGTAAACAACTCAATGTATTGCGCAATGCGTATATATAAGAGCCCTCTGGAAGCAGAATGCGAATTATACAAGCTGGAAGCTATATCATTACAATATTTAAATCACCACAAATTTGTAATTTTGAACTATATCATTGTTATTCCCAATGGCACCACCAGAAGGCGCTGCATGTAAAGCTTACTGCATATAACTTAAAGTTGAACTGACAGGGTTTTGTAAGGTACCCTGATAATTGGTTTGTAAGTAGCTATGTATGTCCCTTATACACTGGTGCAACCAGAAATCCATTACAAATTTAAAAAAAAAGTTATACGCGTTTTACCGAGCAAAGCGTT
>JAQFZQ010001948.1:0-16281 GCA_034696005.1 Glomeris marginata
GATGGCTCCAGCACGCTCGGTTACTGAGATAAACGCGTTTGAAAATTGACCAAGTTGTTGTTTCAGAAAACTTCAAATTTTTCAAAAACCGAGGCAGCTGGGACAAATCTAAGGAGGTGTTTGAATTCAGCAAGAGTTGGTGCATCTACCTACCAATTTTCATCAATTTCTGAGCAAATTGTAATTTTGCGCATTTTTCCATATCCGGACATGCAAAAATTGTCAAAACTTCGATTGCCTCATATCAATTAAATACATAGACATTTTTAGAGTAGAACTAATTTAAATACTTTTGCTAATTTTGAAGGCTCCAGCACGCTCGGTTACTGAGATATACCAAGATGTACCATGACAGCTGGGTCGATAATTATGAGTATAGATTCGGAATCCTGAGAATATTTTCAATAAGTCTGCGCCGGTTTTGTGCAGATTGGACCACAATGAACCATCGTTTGCATGGCTAAACTTAGCAGTCGATTATCTGCTAAAGCGTCACTTTTCATGCCTCCACTAAAAACTCGAATACCTCCCAAACAGTGATGGGTATTCCATGTCATTTTGAACGATTTTTCAAAAAAGTTCACCCACCATTCCAAAAAATTATAATAATTTAGTATATTGAAGATTGGTATCCAGTAAGCAAAACCCTATATGGATTAGCCCTGAAAAATTAATTACGGATTCCACAGTCATGTAAAACGAGTCCTCAAATTAGGCTTAGCAGAAGCTCAAAATTGAACATTTCTGTTGTGCACTCTAGTGTAGTTTTTAATGATAAATCCATTCCTGCAAACAGAAATGTCCTACGACATATACTTTTTTTAATATAAGCATTTATAACAATAAATTTCAAATTATAAAACAACAATGTGGGACCAATTTTAAAAATCTGAATTTTTAACAGTACTGGCAGATAAATACTATCCACCTGTGGTGGGTTTTACATACTGGATGCCCATCAACTACATATTAAATTATCATAATATTCTGGAGTGGTGGGTGAACTCCATGATTGAATTGACATGGAATGACCCTGATCGCAGAGTCGAATCCGAGGACAGATTCGGAATCCTGAGCATCCTAAATGTGTCGTAAAATAGGCTTATCGCACATTTACTAGTGATTCTGCAGAATTACGAGTTTCGTACATTTACTATAACATACACATGATATATTACATTTTTAAAGCGAATTTATGCATCGACCCGTCTGAAATAATAGAATATCGCCAACTGTGGCACCATTTTGTTTTTATTTCTTTTGTAACAAGGCCAACCTTGTATCCGTGTTGCTTGCCAAACTGGTAATAATGCACTCGGGTATAAGTATATTCACAAAACTCAACATATTATAAGTGACACAAAGACATAACAGGTCACTCACTACAGCTGTATAATATACGGTGCTCATTGCGCAGTTTGGTGGTAGAAAAATACAACAGCTCAAATTTTGGTTTCATAATATAGATGTATATGTTGGCTAGTTGCTAACGGATTCAAATAAAAGTATACAACACACGGTTATAACTTCTTATAACGCCTTCCAAAAAACACTATGTACATTTTCCAGTGCTCTTTTTCACGAATGCAATTGTAATAACACATCCTATTACAATTCAAAAAGCTATAGTATTCATATGTGACCACACAGTTAACTTTTTACGACAACGCGAAACTTGCAGCCAACTCTCGGAAGCAAAATTACCAGTGAAAGTACTTAATAAGTGCACATTCAACTCCTACCGAATAATTCACAAACTTCACAAAGCTTTCTCTTTCGTTAATATAAATAAAATAAATGTACAGCGCCGCGACAACAAAAAATTTCAAATGATCCGCAACTTGGAAAAATGTACTTATTTACGTTCAATACCTTAACTTACAATCTGATTCATTATTACATACCGTAATTGAATAATTACACTTTTCCATAATTGTCATTCATACATTCGGGAAAAATTCCACCGGAGATTCTATATCTGAAATTCCAATACGGTCAATTCAAAAGTTTACATTTTCAATACTCAACGTTGCTCCTTCAAAATTGAACTTTCCAAAATCAATAAATTAGTATCTGAATATCAGAAAATAACCGTACAATGTCATCTCATGAATATTACAATTTTAACATGCAATTGTAAAGCACAACCTCGAAAACAGTGTCTATAACATTATATTACTGAATTACTGATAAAGCCATATAAATTAGATAAAGTAATAATATTTTAGGTTATCATTTTAATTTATCCTTTTTGTAATACAATTTAATTTACCAAATATGTTCACAGCTTTAAATTCATTTTTTTTTAATGTGTAGACATCATGTAAAAACGTTTTGTTGTTATAGATATTTAAAGAAATAACACTCCATAAATAATGAAAACGATGCAGGGCTGCAACAGGAATGTCATTTCATAAAAATACACGTAACTCATTTTAGTCAAAATGTTAGTTGAATCGTTTTTAGAGGCTGCGCTTTCAAAAAATGCAAGTAACAGCTGCGTAATTACAGGTACCTACTATTTTACCTGTCTTCCATGGGAGCTTAAACTATATTGTGTTGCACAATTTTTGTACTTTTAGTTCACTTTTAAAGCACTTTTACTTCATTTCAAATTCAAAACTATATAATAAAAAAAACAATTCCATCAAAATTGATTCCATTTCGAAACACGGGTTTACATTTTTGATAGCGTTCCATTAAAATCACATTATTATTTGAATCTTAACTTGCTCCCTTATCTTTTTTCTGCTGCAAATATACATACATATGCAATTATACTTGAAATCCATATGTATTCATATTCCAGTTACCCGGTAATTTGTTTCTTTCTCTCTTATCACTTGTTCACCGGATTTGAGATCACAAACATTATTCAGCTGACAATATTTTCCCAGCAAGGGCTCATCAAACAACTTCCCTATAGTACACACACGCGTACTTGTACCACTCTTGCTTGTACTTACACTCAAATACCGCAACGAACCACCGCTGCGTACTTCCTCACGCGGCAGATTACAATTCTCAAATAATTTACCGTTTTATAGTGATGATCGCATGAACCTATAAACAAATGAAGTGCCGTTAAGTTCATCTCATTATCCAGCGGCGCGCCAAATTTGGCACACGGCTTTTTAAATGCCCATCCGTTAAAGAAGCCGCACGGTCATCGTACGATGGCCATCTGCTCAACGGAGAAATATTGTTATTAGCAACTAACACTAATACACAGGGTGTCTACTGGTATTCAAATCCAAAATATAATGACTTTACCAGCTTTTTCATGACCATATTTATCAAAATATCAAGATTATGTGATAAAACACCAAACTTTCTTACGCACCAATCGTGTTCAGGGCTTGTTCCAAAACCGTTTCAGTTCACCTTTAAATATCATTACCATTTTCAAAAATATTATCAGGATTATCAGGTTAGTAGACACCCCGTTATACTTCACACGATTTACCACGTAACCGGTTATTTAGTAAACTCACCGGTGCATCTAAGCTGACTGACGTAGACCAACTGGGTTAATCAGCCATCATCAGACCGACGACAGACAGGTCTGCAACTTGCGTACGGTGTCACTGTCCAACGTGCACAGATCAAAGTCAAAAGTGGTGCTGGTCACTTTGTACAACCCGGTCTCTTCGATCACGTTGACTATCTGCTGAAGCCTCGTGCGGTCCCTCAGCGCCGAGATCCTCGTCTGCAGTTCCCTAAGCTCCTCGATGCACTCTTCGGTGACCCCCGAAGGTAGTTCCGTGGCCCCGACAACAGCCTTCGTCTTTCCTTTCGGAGGGTCCCCCGAAGCCGAGGAACACGACGAAGACGAAGACGACTTGTGTACTTTCCCTCCGCTTGACTTCTCCCTATCCCTATCCCTCACCTTCTTTTCCTTCCGGTGTACGTTGGACCTGTGTTTGATGGTAGGCTCGCAAGGGATCACAGTCGACGGTGGCGGCATCGAAGAGACTCGCTGCTGCGCGTGTTGCTGGGTATGCGGAGGAGTTGGCGGAGGAAGGATAGGTTGGTGTTGCGTCATCGGAGGATTAGGAGGTGGTGGTGGTAGCAGCGGTGGAGTCGGTGGGAGAGAGTTTTCTTTCAGCCTCTGGAAAATCGTCGGTGGAGGTGGATGAGGCGTTGAGGATTCGGAGCCGGTGGAGAACGGCGAGAGGACGCGGTCGATGTCGTCGTCCATCTCGGCCATCATACGCTGCAATGGTCCTTTCGAGCCGTCGTGGTGTAACATTGATGACATGCTGATGCTGGAACCGGGGGAACAGTCTCCGGGTTCGGTGTCCTCCGGAGCCGTTAGGCTGTTGGAACACGGCGAAGGGGTTCTTTGGAGAAGTGGAGGAGGAGGAGGAGGAGCGGAGAGTGGTAGAGGTTGCGGTGGAGGAAGCGGTGCCGGAGGAGCTGGAGGAACTGGAGGAGGATGTTGAGAAGGTTTCCTCTTCTTGCCCTTGCTGGGACGTGATGTCGTGGTCAACGTCGGAGCTGAATTCACAACAGGACTAGATTCTGTTCAACAAACATTCATGGAATCAAACAATTATCTTCTTTCAAACATGTGACCAATCTACGCAGCGATTCAAAAAATATAATATCCATTTTATATTTAATTTGTAATAAGTCGGCCGAAAATACGTAGTCTTATTATAGTTAATATTAATTATAGTTAAACCTGTGTAAATTAGGAAATTTGACTTCATTTTGGGCCATTGACGTGATTTACTTCATTAAAAAACCCTTATATACCAGAAAAACTTGTACCATTTTATCAATTTTATAGAGAACCTCGCTTATAATCAACCCCGGTATTGGCAAACATCGGCTATTGTCAACAAACTCCAAGGTTCCACCATCACAAAAGTATTTTCAATACAAAACATTTCGCTTTCAGTAAACTTGGAACTGTATGAAACCTCTGTTAATAGCAACTGATTTCACACTTAAAATCGGTTTTTGAACTTCTGATATTGTCACCAGAAGAGTCAATTAATAAATACTGTGTAATACCTTGACTTGTAGAGTGAAATGTGGCATATTTTGGTTTAAACAAATCAAATTATTGATTTCTTAAATACCAAAATAAACATTTGCCATCATGTTATGGATATTGGTATACACTTATTATTGTTACCTCTTATATAAGAAACTCTGTCATAAAAAAAAATCAAACATGTTTTTTACAAGAGAGGTTCTTTTAAAAGAAACTTCGGCTGCAGGAAACAAAAGCAACCGGTCCCTTCGAGTTGTCCGTACTAAAAAATAATCACATTATTTTTAAACTTTTGGATTTTTGCAGACTTATTTAAAATAAAATCATAAAAATGGATTGGATTTTTTGAATCACCGCGTGTACATTCAAATCACCTCTCTTCACTTCTTCCTTCTTGACCGTCAACTTCCCCGAAGCCACGATCGGTCTCTCGGCCGCGTGTTTCTTCTCACCGGCTTCCGACTTCTTGGCAACTCTGGCTTTGTCTTCATCCACCACGGTCTTGTGCCTCTCTTTCTTCTCCTTTTCTTTCTCTTTTTCCTTCACCACCTTCTCTTTCTTGATTTTAACCTTTTCATCCTTGACCACCACCACCGTCTTCTCCTTCACTACTTTCTCACTCTTCACTTTGGTCTGATTAGAAGAAGTCGATGACGTGCTCCTCTTCCTCTTCTTCACTCCTCCACCTGCACCTTCACCTTCGATGGCGTGGGAGTTGTGAACCGCCGGCGAAGGTGACCGTTTCATCTTCGTCCTCGCCACATCTTTTCCAGGCACCATCAACTGGTGTCCTGGTTTAGCCTCTTTCACATTGTTCTTTGTATCCTTAACCGGCTGTTGAAACTGAGTGTTGGTCGTCGTGGTCGTCGTACACGACGGTGGCACCGGTTGCGATAACTTCGGAGTCTTGGACGCGGCTTTCTGGTGGTGTCCATCCTTGAATTCAAACCAAAGTATAATACTTATAATTCCCATCTACTGATTGTATTAAAGGTGAACTGACAAGGTTTTGCAACATACCCTGAAAAAGCTAGCATTTGATTGCCGCTAATTTAGGAACATTGTCTGAAAATTTGAGGCCGTTTGAAGCATTATTGCCAAAGAAGACACTGTGACACCAGCGCGGTGACGCCGTCCTTCCATGACGCCCTCTTTAACTACTCGTAACTTTTTGTAAATTTTTTTTAAAAAAGTTTTGTTTGCGCCAATCGTTTTATTGGCATCAATTCTATAGAACTGAACACTTTCCAGGGTATGTTACAAAACCTTGTCAGTTCCCCTTTAAGTTCACTGCTCAACTATAACTTATTAGACAAATGGTTACCTTCAACCTCTGCGAGTCCGGTGATGGTTTGCCAGTCTTTATCGGTGGTCCGAAAAGGGCAACGAAACTCTGAGGAGGACCCGTAGATTGGGCAACAGCTGCCCTGTTACTTTCCTAAAATGACAATGATCATTATAAGTATCTATACATAATTATCACCCATAACATTCCAGGTAAATTATTTCCACGCGTAACAAATACAGCGAGACAGAGTTTTACATGTAATTTTGCAATTTCAGATTTTTATAAATCACCTTGCTAGGTATGGTTGGCCTAATATTCTTTGAAGGAAGGACATCAGCAGGTGGTGCTTTAGGTTTGCTGCTTAAAGATGATGATGATGAGGTTGTTGTATGCGCGTTGAATGTTTCCGAATGCAGACTTGCGGCTGCCGATGATGTCCTGTGCGAAGACTGGTTGATGACAGTTCCATCGGATGCACCAATCTAAATTACAACAAAATATAGAAATAAGTAAATAACATGCACTTTACATATTTAAAACGATTTTGAAACCATTTATACCGCGTAGCTTCAAGTGTTCGCATCGCTAACCGTGTTTACGTACCTACTAAATAAATCCACAAAGTTCTTCCAAATATAATATCATCAAACTTTCATTCACATATTTTCCTAAATAGGTTTTGTTTGCTGTCAATCATTTATTACATGTGCTCTTTTTGTATTTATAAATACTTACTTGTTTTTTTTAGTGGCAACCGGTGTGTGCAATTAGCACATGCAATGATTTAGAGCAATCTCTGCAACTGGATAATATTGTGCAAAAGTGAAAAAAGAAGGGAAACAATTGGAGCTGAACGAAAACAGCAATTACAAGACAAAAACCATGAATGCCTTATATTTTTTCCCCTAAATTACGAATTATCCTCAAACTCCCTGAGAAATTTCCCTCAAGAGTTGAACAAACTTACGCATCGCTAACTTTGCGCTAAAAATCAGTAAATCTCAATTCACGAATTAAAAAACCATTAGTAAGCCAAATATTCTTATCTACACATTGAAGCAAAATAAATCACATAAAAAGAAGTTTTTAGGATTATTGTATCTACAAAACAAACAATTCTTGATAAATTCCCTAATGGTATTCTTCTTACATTTTATCTATTTCATTATAAAGATAAAAGTAATATTGCACACTGTTCTATTTTATCACTTAAACTCAATGTTGATTTTGTAGATCACATCATTTCCACCGTCCACGGCAAGACCACTCCCATTTGGTGCTTATGAGAGTGGCCTACTGAGAAGGGGATTGGCGCATACTTCCAAATGGGCGTGGTCCTGCCGTGGACGATGGAAATTTGTGACTCACCCGAGTCTTCTTTCAGTATACAGACAGTAAATCACCCCCATCTTCAAAAATTGTACTTAAATTGTTTCATTATTTGATAAACAATATAGAAAATTGTGAAATTGCTACAAACATTTAATATAATTCCTGTTGTATATATAATATTTCCTCCACATATTGATATTATTAAAATTACCTTTGTTACATATGTATAAACGGATGCTCCACTGAAACTGAATTGTACATTATTAAAATGCAATTAATATAGTACTATGTACATGATAATTTTATAATTTTTTTCCTAAATAAACAATTGAATGGCTAAATTGCAACAAAAAGTCTACATTTGAAAAGAAAAGGAGGGAAAATGGGTTACATCGATTCTAAAAGATACCGTTCACCATAATTGAAAAGCATTTTTTCTTGTTTTTGAATTTTTGAATTGCAAAGGAGGGGGGGGGGGTGACAGAAGCAAAAGTGCAACTTCAACTTACATGTAACTTCTACAAGAACCTGGTTTGAAATATAATATAAATGCTGTTTTAGAAAAGAAGAACCTGAGGGTGATGTGCAACAAAAAGAACAAAAATGCAACTAAACAAGATGGTGGAAATGGGTAAGAAAAAAAAAATGTCTGCAAATCTTATTTGAAAGAGTCTTGCAATGAGGTTTTGCACTTTTACCACACCCATTTCATTCGCCATTGGCATTTTGGCCAAACAGTCACTGACCCAACCTAGTTCTTGTTCAAATTTACCAACCTGGTCCTAAACACTAAAACACAGTCACGGTTGCCATATTTATTCACTTTATCCCCCATTGCAGGACCTAATTACACCAATACCGGTTTTTCCAAAGGTATAACCAAAGGGGGTTAAATGAAAAAAAGAAACAAAAACACAAAGATAAATTACCATCTTTTTCCTGCCCTGCATGCAACAGTTTTCCATTATGTCTACTGACTGTACAATTTCCCAACCAATATGAAATAATGAAGAGAAGTTTACTCTTAATTTCCCACAATTAAAAGTTACTTGAAATATAAAAAAATTATCATTGTATATAATGATAATAAAATAAATAAAAAATACTGTCATGACATCAAGTGGGAAATTTAATTAGCAGGAATATGAGATATAAAGATAATTAGATAATATTATTACATTTGAGTTGATAAATAATATACTCAACAGGAAAACAAAAAATATTACTTTTAATTACTGTTTCAGCATTTCAAAATTATTTGCCATTTCCTGAATTTCCAACTAATTTATCTAAATATGTTCTACTGTACAAGGTTTAAACATTTAAATAATTACTATTATAAAACAGTTTCTGAATTCTACAAAACTGATTTTGTTAAATTCCACTATTTTGTCTTTATTTTCTATAACAATCTTCTTAATTTTTAGACAATATTTCATATAAATACGAATTAACATTTCAAAGTTACATATTCATTTCATTCTCTTTACATTTTAAACGTTAGAAATTATTTTGAATCCCTTTCTATATAATTCATCTACAATGCTTAAATTTATTTAAAATGTAAGCAATTAAAACACTGCACACAAGAGGAAACAAAATATTATCACATTTTATGTACAAAATAACAAATGTACTAGTATAACTTTATAAACTACAATCTAAAATAAAATAATCATTTCTATTTTTAATGTTTGCCACAGTATACTTAAAATGAAGCAATGAAAACAAACAGAAATTTTATGAAATAAAAAACAACTACAAATAATGTATTCTTTTATAAATCACAATAAAAAGTAAACAGTAATTTATTTTTAAAATTTATTAACTATTTGCTTGCGTTGCACAACGAGATAAATAAAATATTTCATAAATGAACTTTACTGTTTTCCAAAAGTTTCGCAAACTTCTGTCATCATTCCTCTAACATTGAACCCAAAAAACATCAAAAATGAAAAGGTAACAATTGAAAATGCTGCAGTGAAAAGGTAAAATATGAATTTCATAATAATTTCAGTATAGTACTGAAATAAATAACACAAAAAGGAATTGAATGAAGTGAGAAACATCTGTGCCACCTGATATTATACTTCCTCCATTCACTGTCACAAAAACCCACACTGTATTGCCATATATTCTCAACATCTATACAATAACATCACAAAACCCTTGTGTAAATTGCTTTTTCACATCTCAAGGATGTGCAATAGACCCCAATCGTATCACCTGTCTCTTCTTGGCACCACGTATAGCAGCTGACAGACAGATCATTAAACTAAAACCTACTTATAACACAAATATACAATAGTTTTGCAGAGTAAAGTAATTAATTTTAGCATATAACAGCATTCACATATTAAAATAATTAAAATACAGCGAAACTTTGTGTATGTTGACCACTCGCGGTTCCAAAAAATTCCGGCAAACTTTTATTACAGGTGGTTAAAATATTTAAAAATGTATAGAAAATGAATATAGGACCCTGTACTATTAGTATGCAATATTTACACACAGAAAATGGCAGCCAGAATTAAAATTACACAGTAGTACAGCGCTGGGTTAAAAAACGCCAATCCGGGGAAATTTCGGCGGCCAACATGAAGCCAATTGGCCGATGACGTCACAAAAATACCCCTCCAGCTTACTCCTTATCATGTATGGTATCAAATTACAGGGCAGGAAATTCTGAACCTAACAGCAATTTTATTTTTCCTATTTCTTATACTGTGGTCAACTATGTGTCAAGTGGTCAGCATATAAGGGTGGTCAAGTTCACAAGTTTCACTGTATGTAGTACTTCACATTGTACACTTTTAAATTGTCACAGTCTGACACCGTGGCAGATTGATTCAAGGTCTAAACTGCTGTTACAATCGTCCCTGTCATCTCAAATATTGCACTAAGCCAAGGTTATCCTGATTGATTAATCTGTCTAAATAAACGACCTCATAAATTTCTACCTAAAAACCTTATCAGGATTCTCCTAAAACTATCTAATGTGTGAATACTTCCCACAACTAACTTTTATCTTGCGGCAACTTATTATTAGCGAGATCATCGATACGCTAAAATGAAATTTTTTATCTGTTAAAAAAAGATTACTAATAAATCAAATAAAGTCCATTTAAACAAACTTCTCCTTGCTTCTTTACACCTATTTCCATAAAGGAAACTATTGTTAGTGTTATATTTATTTATGTACAATTTCTCAATTTAACTTTTAAAAAAAAAAATGCAAAATATGATGTGTGCTACATTAATATTTTTTAAATACAATTGATTTTAGGCAAAATTTAGGAAAACTTATACTGTATTTCAAAATACATAGGTACCATATTATTTATTTCAAAAACAAATTACTTATCATTTTGATTAAATGCTACAAAGTACGTATTTCACCAATAACTAACTTTATTAATTAAAACAGTAAATACTGGAATACGTAAGTTTATATAAAGGGTTATTCTGATTTTTATTAATAGTTACCTTGGCTTTTCATAATTTTCATGTAAACTTTACTCTAAAAACCCCAAATAAAAACATGACAATTTAAGTTGGTAAACCATCCAGGAACTGCATTTTTCTCAAATTGCACTATCCCATTTTGTTGCTATGTGACCCACTAAATCGAAACACTTTTCAGTCGACAGACTGGTTTATTATAATGCACATTTGAATGAAATAACCACAAAACACACCTACATATATGCAACATATATGCAACAACTTCCAGCACTACTTAGAGAAGCCGCAAACTTTTCTCATCCCCAAAACAAAAACTTAAAACATTTCTTTAACTTTTATATATTATAATTACAATTAAAACACTGCCTTATTCCTGTATTAAATATACGATTTCATTTCATATCATCTTCCTTCTATCATTTTTCACTTGTTTATCTAGAATAATCTATTAAATGTGTTCAAACTTACCCCGTAACTGCGCCGCGATACGTTACAGTACCTCAATAAAAATCTTAAAGGTGAACTGACAGGGTTTTTTAAGGTACCCTGATAATTCGTTTGTAAGTAGCTATGTATGTCCCTTATACACTGGCACAACCAGAAATCCATTACAAATTTAAAAAAAAAAGTTATACGCGTTTTACCGAGCAAAGCGTTTGCATGGTTTCTATGAAAAAGGCACTGAGAAAGGTACTGACTTTCGTACAACTGAGCCACGCCTGAACGTATAACTTTTTTTTTTTAATTTGTAATGGATTTCTGGTTGAGCCAGTGTATAAGGGACACAAATAGCTACTTACAAACCAATTATCATGGTACCTTAAAAAACCATGTCAGTTCACCTTTAAGTTTCTGTGTAATAATTTGCAAATGAATCCATTTAATTCATCTGCTTTGAAAATATGGAGCTAATTTGCAAGTAATAGTGTATAATAAATACACACGGTTCATGTTTTCCATCATTTGTTTCCCTTTAAATTCACTCATATATTTATTGTTCATTCCCTTGGATGTTATTTAAAAACAATTTCCTTAAACTTACCTGAGCTTTTACAGGATGTACATATTCTTAAACAACTCATCATTTGCTAACTTACATTGTGATGATTGGACAGGAAAGAAGATCCTTGGCTGCATTTTGCTTATAGTCATAGGTATGTACATACATATTTCACCTCTTATTCTAAGAAATAAAGTACCTTCTTACGTTTGAGTCATGTTTTGAGGAGTGTCTGCTGGTGGTTGTTGACTTCACACTGGTGGAACTTGTAGAATCTGTGCAAACTTCTTGAAAAGATGATGATGATGTACTTTTGCCGAGAAGTCCTCCGATGTAAACGTCCGATTTCGTTGATTCGTGCAACTGCAAAAGTGCAAAATAACCAAATTGTTACTCCAAACAATAAAGTTTCAACTCCTTTTAAACTTTCTACCACACCATATTACAGCAGTGTACATTAAAATGATGACCTCTCATCTGAATGAACATGTAATATGAGAAAAAATATATGTGCACAGTGAAATTTGGACATGTATTTTTATGACACAAAATGTTGTCATAAACCCACAGTTTACTTATGGAGAGAAGTTTGTACATTTACCCCTCTGATAAACATTACACCGTGTAGCAACAAGAACAATAAAATTACAGAATAACCAAATATCACACCAGCTGTTGGCCAGTAATAAAACAATCGACTGGAAATATTTACATAATATCAAGAGTAATATCCATCAACTTTGAACTTTAAAGTACTCCAAAAATTACATCATATCCATATCTCATTTTCTCAGATCATATAACAAAAAACGGCCAATAAAACAATATTACTGTTCTTATAAAACAATAGATATATACTTAACTATATTCCAAAAACAATATTTAATAAACATTATAATTTAGTTTAATAGTTAGTTTATTACTAGTTAGTTAAAATAAAGTTTTAATGTGAACATTTTTAAATGTATTTAAAACTTTCTTGTTTTCTTTCCCCAAATGTTATCAAATTCCTAAATTAAGTTACTTTTATTACAGGATTTCAATATTACTATTATATTAAATTTCAATGACTTTATCCCAGGAATCCCATGATACACACTTTCATATTAATTTTATTTTTTAAAATGCTTCATTTGCATATCATAAAGAAATACAATTTTATAATAATTATATTATTACTTCCATTAGCATATTCTTATTTATGCAAATATCAATTATACAGTATTACATGCACCACTATTATAATTACTCTAAAATTATCTTTATCACCACCTTTATTATAATTATCATATTATTATCATTCTTGCATTAATATCTAAAATTGTACATTAAAGTTTTCATCAATTAATATTATAAAACACACTCTATTTTCATTTAAATCTGGCCAATAACTGACAGCTTATAGTATAGATTGACTCTTAAAACCTGGTACTAGTTCTAATATACAACACACAAAATCTATTTTACATTATGGTTTGCCAAATAAAAATTTGCAAATAAATTCAAGTGAAGGTGTTGACTGGAAGGGATTAATAAAATGGAAGTTAAAATATAATAAAAACCAAGTAAGTATCAAACACACATTATCGATATATGTATTTACAGTATATGTATAGTATATCATATTGGGTCATGTTCCCATTTAATCTCATATATACCTGAAAGCCATTCCTAAAACAAACCAAACCGAAAACCGGTTGCGATTCAAGAATTTAATTTAATAATATTACATCTTATAATTGGATATTAAATAAATTGAATGATTAAATCAATGGACTGTATTTATACTATTTTCACTCAATATTTCCAATGAATTAGTACTACAAAAATAGGTTTTAAATTTGTCTATCCAGTCCAAGGATCCAGTCTTTAACAATGCTTTTATATATTTGGTTGCATATTCAGTAGTGCCACATATACAATATTCACCCATCAATGTTTTCATTAGTAATTCACAGTGCCATGGAAATCTTCTCTTCCACCAATCAGGATTTCCGTATCCTGGTACCCAAGCTGGTACTGTATAATAATACACAGTACACTATGTAAAAAACATTTACCATTGGCAACAGGCAAACAAACAAACAAAAAACAAATATGTACGTATAATACCAGTGTGACAAATGCAAATAACTGAACAAATATTTACACAGTTATTATGTTTATTTTTAGAAATATTTAAATATATATTACTATATGAACTTTGCATAAACACAAAACCATGTTACTGGTACGTGTTACAAATTCCACAGTTATCTTCTTTCTATCTTTTTTTTGTTTCTTTCTTATTCTATGCATTATTTCCTTTTTCTTTTTTGCCAAATCTTCTTCAGTCAGGTCTGCTGTTACCTCAACAAACAAATGCAATGAAAAATCGCTCGGGGATATTGGCAAGCTGTTAACAAAAAAGAAACAGCAACAGGAGAAAATAGAGATTTAAAAAAAGCAGCATGGGATTAGTGACCGATTCAAAAATTTATATGTACTTAACAATCAACATGCAACAGGTGCAATTGTACAAAAAACCTGCACACATTAAAAAACCATCTACTTACTTACATTTCCCATCTCTTTTAATTTAAAAACTTCAATTACAAACTGCTAAACTAATTCTAAACGTAATTCTTACTCAACAAATAATTTAGATTCACAACAAAATATCCACATTATTGTAATTAATGCAATATTAATTAACCTCTCAAATATGTCTGAATATTTTAATAAATGTAAAAATAAATAACTTATATTTACAGTTTGTATCATAACTGATTTTGTTTTAAAATGTATTTAATTATAATATTTATGTACAATTTCCTGAATTTCACAAAATATTATTTGCCGAATATCCACAAAAATAATTCGGCAAAAAAATACCTGAATTTTCCATTGCAGTGATTACATTTTTTTCTCTAATCCCTTCGCATTTTCAGGATTTCCAGGCTGGTGGAAACAGGATTTCTTCGGTTCAATTGCAAGTTGAAATCAACTTTAGCCACATTTTATGTTTTAAGTGACAACGTCGCAGAAAACATAAAATAGTGTTCACAAAATGACAGATTGCATATTTTTATAAACCGAAGAGATTAGTGTAAATTATATATTTATGCGCGTAGTGATTTGACCAGATGAGTAATAAAAAACACATTGATCGAGGAATAATTAAAAAATAAAGTTGTTAATTATTTTTTTACCTGCGGACGACCATAACCGTGATAATAAGGAACAGTGACCAATGGCTGTCTGCTTTTCGATCTCCAGTTGGACATGGTCTGAAAAACGACCACTTTAACTCCAACAACCATCCATGGCCATCATCGGCCACCAACAAACCATATGGCGGTGTTGCTGGTGGCCGACATCGACGCCAAACCGATCGGCGACGAGTCGACGACAGCAAAACGCCAATCCAACCGAAGACAACCACCCAAAACGCCATTCCGATTTTCTCTACTTGGCGCCCCCTGTCGGTCGCGCTCTCAACTAGCACGGTACCAAGAAAATCGTCTGCTACGACCGTTAAGCCTAATCAACACCACGATCTTCCCTCTCTATTTCTGAACGATCAGAGTTCCAAAATTCTTTCAAAACGCATGAATTGACTCACAAAACCATGTGAGCTCACCTTTAAAATAATATTGCCAAAAGTGTACCAAATTATAGATTGTTATACCTTGGTTATACACATGCGCGTAATTTTTATAAAAGCAAATGATTGCAACATGACCCATATTTTAATTGACAATGGCGCAATTCAATTGATATATAATAACAATGCGCTGCATTGACATCTGTATTGACGTTTCAGCATGACGGTGGCTGCGCAGCACACGTTTTTAATATTCAAAAATTTCCACGTGCATGTATGAAAGAACAAAAAGGAAAAAATACTATAGCCATGATGCATTTTTGTTCTTTATCAATAAAAGACGTTTGTGGCAACCTAAACGTATATCCAAGTATCAATAATTGAAAATAAACAAATTAGGAAAAACATTTCTGTGAAGGAGCAAGGTGTTATTTTACGGAATCAAAGAAAGATTGAGCTAGGACGATGCCTATTTGATGTTTTGAAGGGGTGCACGGCTGCAGATACATTGCCGTAACGGTTCGCTTTGCAGCCTCTTACGAAAGTCGAATATGGTAAATCCTTTCCCGTGACAGCTGGATCGATTATGGATAGTGATTCGGAAT